>JAGKTI010002541.1:0-26428 GCA_018397915.1 Birgus latro
TCTATATACTCTTGCATCCATTATACATCTTCTCATCCTTTCATCCACACACACATAGTCAATCATTGCCTTCCGTTCATTCATTCCCCCGTCCTCGCTTCTCACCACTCGCCATGTATACCTATGGATCATTTTGTGCCTGAAGAGGGTATTAACTACCACCAACCCCCTCCCAGCACAAATGTCCACTAAAGCACTGCCATTCTCATCCATCTCTGCAGGCACACCCCACTCACCAACCACTCCATCCACCTTCTCATTCCCTACTTTTCCATTCATATCTCCAATCAGAAACACTCTCTCATTCCTTTCAAATTACTGTACCTGGTGTTTAGTGAGTAAATAATGCGCTCCAATCGGATTGAGCCGGGGCAGATTTATATTCAAGGGGTGGTTGGGGAATATTGCTCACGTAATGCCACTCAAGGATGAGTGAGGCAGGTGACCAAATTGCCTAGTCCCGGGCTCCTATGCTTCTCATGGGGCAACGTAGGATTGAATGATGGTTGGATACTTACTGCATGGTTGGAATTATGAGAGAGATCAAAGCAGAGTTACAGAAGTGGAAAGGAAGCAGTAAATGAATGGATGAGAGTTATCTCCTGTATGCAGCTGAATAACATGCTTATTCTTTTTTCCCTGTACATATGTGACTACAAATTTGTACTGGTATAGTAAGTGTTTCTTAAGAGCAGCAGTCTCTGTTTTCATGGCACATCAACAGAGGAAGGTATTGTGTGCCACTTCATGCAGCCTACTTGGGTGCTGCTTGCCATTGTAGTTCATGAGAATAGGGACTTTGAGCAGTATGGTGTTTTGTTAGTAGAAATATTGTTATTACTGGACATAATTATATCTCGTGGTGTACGTATGGTGGAGCACTGATACCAGTAACAACAAATTAATGTTCTGCAGTAACTTTGCTGGTGTTGATTTTATCCATCCATCCATCCATCAATATCCAATCCTATGTCGCCCCATGAGGAGCGTAGGAACCCGGGGCTAGGCAACTTAACCTCTTTTGTAATAATTGTCAGCTCAGGGCTATGGCCAGTTGGCCAGACTTCCTCTCACTGTTGATGTTGTTGCTTAACCAAGATGAAGCTTGGCCCAGCAGGCCTGTTGACCACAGATATGCTATTGCCCTATCGGGTAGTCCCATTGAGTCCCTACACCATTGATGTTGCAGGGGTGGATCCAGAATTATTTCTGAGGTGTTGCCCAAATCGTGGATCCAGAAATATTTCTGAGGTGTTGCCCAAATCACCACCCAGAATAATGAGGGTTTGGCATCCCTTTTCTCTCAGCCAACTAAGTAATATTTATCAACCAAGGATAGCTTGCATGACACATGTAGGGGAGAAATGAACATGATATCCAGTAATAGATAGTCTTTGTATGTCAGATACTATATACAAATTATCAAGCAGAAGTGTTGCCCTCGCAGTGTGGTCAGCACCACAGGATCTGCCCATGTGTTGTGTCTGCATATTAATGTGGTATGTGTTGTGCATTGCTCCATAATATGTGTTATGTTGTTTGGGCCTATTCTACAGGCAGGGAACATGTCATCTGTGATTCCACCCACACCAAATCTAAGCTGATAAAGTAGGAGGAGTGGGTGGTGTCCTTGTCTAAGCTTAGCAAGGTGAACTCAGTCAGATCTACTTAAGGATGGCTCTGATGGGTGAATATCAGGAGGGGGACTTGTAGTACAGTATAGTGTTCTGATTGTTTGAGGTGTTGTATTGCTGTGCACATGAAATGAGTATGTAGGTATTTTCTTCTATGTTAGTGTTGGAGTGTCTGGAGGTGGAATGTTATTTAAGTGGGTCTGGTAATGTTTGTGTGGTGATATTTTTATGTGTCTAGCTGTACTGTGTGGCTCTGCCATACCTTATATATACCCGAATGTTAAGGATGTTGCGTGTTAGCACAGGCTCCTGCATAGAATTATGTGCCCCTAATGTCAAGATATTATGTGACAGGGAGGATTTTGGTTTCAAAATGCAATTAAGCTGTGGGAGTAGTATAAGTGCAGGCAGTGATGTTTCATAAGATATTGTTCCGTATGGTCTGCAGGCATTGTAGTGGATGTCGGGTAGGATGGGGGACTATGCTGGAGAGGCAAGAAGAGATCACTGATCTGATACGGTATATTATTTGTAGAGTAGGGAGAGTGTTTTTGTTCCCCAAAATCCATCCTTGCAGATGCCTGTAGCACAGTGAGTATGTTTGCTGGACTACACAGAATAGTCGTTTCTGTTCAAAAGTAACTGGATGCAGTAATGATCTTAGCTGGCTAGGTAGCTTTCATAAGCTATTAATGTGTTTCTGGTTAAGGTTTTATGAACTGGCTTATGATCAACTCCTTGTAACTCATTTTTTTTCTTTTTAATATGCATGCCAATGTACAGTACAGTATATATGTATCTACCAGTAGTTATGACCTATTTCTTCTTTTTGTAGGAATGACAAGACAAAGAGTACACAGGCTTACCATGAATATCTTTTGTTCATCCTGCAAATCAAATTCAGAGTTATAAATGGGGAAATTATAAAAATTTTTATAGTAAACCTTATCACTGGTACTGGTGCTGGAGAGGGATGCATTCATGCAGTGACACTGATATAAGTGAACAGTTCCACTCCCTCGCTATACAGACCTTCTTCAGCCCTCTTCTTATCCTTCTAGAAGGATAAGAAGAGGTGGGATGTGATGGTAGACTGCAGGAAGAGGGTAACTTCAGCCTGCAGTCCACTGGGTTCAGATTCAGAAAAGCATTGGGCCACAACAATAATGTTCATTTCATTTATAAGGGCTCCAACATGTTTACATACATCAGCCTTGGTCACCTAATGGCAGCTGTCCATGCTGCTCGGTCTCTGGCAGCCTCCCTATTCAGTCCCCTATCCTTAGGTCACACTCAATGACTTCGTCTCAGGTCTTTTTTGGCCTACCTCTCACAACCCTACCCCTAACGTTAACACTTCCCACTTTCTGCACCCAATTGTCATCTCCCATCCTCTCCACATGCCCAGACCATCTCAGTCTACCTCTCCTCATCTCAGCACTAATACACTCCACTCCATCCTATCTCTTAACTCTTCCATTGTAAACCTAGTGCCCCCTGCCCCTCCAGACCTCTCATTCAGTGGTGCACTGCTCATTCACCTAATCATTGTCATTTCTTTACATTTGGACCTGCATATATCCTCTTCCTTTACTGCTCAGGCCTCACTATCATACAGCATTACACTCCTAACACATGCTGCAAACTAAGATCCATTAGCATGGCGGGAGAGCCTTCTAAGTGTCAGGAGAGGTAACAGCTTCCTGAACTTCTTCCAATCACTCCTCACTCTAGTCATTCCTCATGTACCATGTCTCCCAAATAAATAACAGATGTGTTCCTCTGTATTGTAATGTATTCCATAGAATTGCTTAGTATTGGTATTTGAATTTGGTGGACTGGGAAATCTGCTTCCTTGTAACAAAGGAACTTTAATATGCAATTTTTTGCTAAGCAATGGAGACATAACTCCATCTGGTGATTTTTATTTTAAATAACTCATTTAATGAAAGTAGTTCTTCCCTCTGTAAGTGAAGCATCTGGCCAAAATGCAAGTGAAAAAGAAATCATACTGAAGGAATTTCTGTACTAAAAGAAGAATAGTAGACATGACAGTGCCATAATCTACTATGGGCATAATGTTTTTAGACATTAGCATTAGTGATTTGCAGCAGCCAGGACATCGTTTTTATGTATTTAATTATAATTTTTTCATCTGGGCAGCCACCATGGAGCATAGTACGCTTTGTTGGCCAAATCCTTTTGGGAAATTCCTGGAACTTTTTAGTGGCAGCAGCTGTACCCGAGGAAGAGATATTTGGATACTCTCTCACATTTCTGATTTACCTTTCACCTATAGGAACTGCTTTAGGTGAGTGTGTCTACAGTATTGTTTTTATTTGCAAACTTAGTTGATATGAAGCATTTTTGAGAAAGAGGTATGAAAATGTAAAAATAAAAGTGGAAAAGAGTTTTGATAATGTAAGGCATGAGAGTGGAAGAATATTAACAAGTGGAACCTAAGTAAAGAGAAGATACAGTATTTTGAAAGGTTGATGATTGGGAGTGAGGAAAACAGAACAATGGTAAACATGGTTGGTTGTGAATGTGTACAGAGAAGGAATTTGATGTTTGAGAATATGTTATTGGCAGGAATGATAAAGTGAAAAGTTTGAAGAATGGGATAAAGTGAAGAGTTTGAAGAATAAGGCATTAGGTGTTGATTAGTATATGTAGAAATTTTTAAATGTAATGAAGGGCATGTCATGGGATGGGTGTTGGGAATATGCCAGAAAGTGTGGATGACTGTTAGAAATATGCCAGAAAGAATGGATGGTTGTTAGAAATATGCCAGAAAATATGGATGACTGTTAGAAATATGCCAGAAAGTGTGGATGACTGTCGGAATTATGCCAGAAAGATTGGATGACTGGAGCTGTGTCAGTGCAGCTGAAGAAGGCTGTGATTTGCCTTTTACAAAAGGAAAGGTCATTGTTGTTTAACCATGGTTTGTGTGGTCAAGCAAACCTAGTGACCTCGGTTAAGCAGCTGCTTAAGTAGGACTGTCATATAGACACAGTATTGTACATACACCGTGTAGGGATCCAGCATCCCCTTGTAGTAGACAGCCCTCACCAGTATTGGACCAGGGTCCTTCCCATGGCTAGGTGCAAGAAAATAAAAGGAGGTTTGACTCCTGGGTTGATGCTGCAGCTACTTCACCCAGGGTCATTGAAAGCAGCTCAAAAATTATCATGGTATTCGTTTGCCAGGTATTGTAGGAAAGGTATGTGGAAAAGTATTCATGGAAAAGATCTGGAATACTGTATGTCAAGTGGCTGATAATCATTGCTGTTTTAAAAGTTGTAAGGGATGAGTGGATCAGGTACAGTATTTGTAGTAAAATAGTGCTGAAGTCATATAGAGAGGCTGTAAAAAGGTTATGGCATTAATAGATCTGGAAAAAGAAAAACTAGTGAACAGAGAAACATCATAGAAGGTGTTATGTATAAAGAATGTGGATGGTAAGCTACTGAATGCTGTAACAAGTTTTAATGATAGTAGTGAAGCATGTGTAACAATGAGTAGATGTTCGAATAAGTGGTTCAGTGTTAGTGTTGGCCTGAGGCACAAATATGTGATGTCCCTGTGGCTGTTCAGTACATATATTGCAGGTATATGGATATGGGTAAGAGAGGTTAAAACTTGACTTGGAGAGAGGGGTGGGGATGAAGGGTTGATTTTCTCAAATTGGATGTGTGCAATGATTCATTGTTTCTCGCAGTCTCTTGCAGTCTTATGAGTGTCTGAGCATTGTGTTGTGAAAATAAATGTTGCTAAGAGTAAAGTCGTGGTTGTTAAAAGGTTAAGTGATTTTCAATGTGATATGCTGGGAAATGGAGAGACTTCAGTTGGTAAGGGAGTTTAACCCCTCCGTGGCTGAACCTCCGGAATTTGCCGGGACCTGCTGACCAACCATTGGGCCAGTTTTTCAAGTTTCAAAAATCATTTTTTTTTTTTTCTTCTTGGCAGATTAAAGAGGAACATCTGGTGCACCTGGCAATGCAATTTTTGGTTTCCTAGACCCGTCCTTTGCTGCGCAATGGAGTGTTAGAAAGTGTGCAAATTTACGCAGATAATATTGGCACAAGGTGACAAGAAATTTTTTCTTTTTCACCCCCTACAAAATTTCACTTGTGCTGAAATGGTTTTGAAATGACTTGATATGTGTATTACGAACAAAATTAGTACTTAATGTGGTAGGTTTCGGGGGGAGGGAGAATCATCGTCCTCATCATTGTCTAAACCTGTGTTACCCCATGAGAAGTGTAGGAGCCTGGGGCTAGGCAAGTTGGTCTTGATATTTAAGATGAGAGTGACCAGCCTTACTCATCCCTGAGTGGCATTACATGAGCAGTAAACTCTGACCACCCCTTGCATATGAACCAACACAGGCTCAATCTAGTTGGAGTGCCTTGGTTACCCACTAAACCACCAGATGCCATAGTTTGGTGATATGGTTACCACTCAGTGTAGTAAATGGTTTCCTGGTGTACAGGAAACCATTTGGCTTGTCACTCAGTTTAGAGTCACCCGTAGACAGAAGAGGAAAGAATGAAGGAAAGAAAGACATAAGAGGAAGGAGGGAAGAGAGGACAGAGCAGCCACCTAAGAGCAGCACTACATCAAGTGAGTGGGTGGTGAGCATCCCCAGCTACCACCAAAAAAAAACATAATTATTATTTATTTATTTTTTTCACTTTTTATTTTTATTGTGTTTATGCAAGTATCGAGTCATTTCTTTGGTCTGGGTGGTTTAGTTTGTGTCCAAAGAGAGGCGAGAGATGATATTTTTAGACTCGTGACCAGATAAGGGTCCTTCTTTGTGTTAACAGGCCGAACCTTAGTGTCTAAAATTCGATTTTACTCATGATTAGCACCTTGCACGAGGGAATTAGTGTGAAGGGCAGGAATGGTTTCACATCCATATATTCACCACAAGAACACTTCATATGTTGCTGAAATGCATGTGCAAAGCAAGAAATATGTGAAATAAACAAATTCAGTAAATAATATGTGTACTTGTACATTAAATAAAAATGTCCATCCATCCATCCATCATCCAATCCTATGTCGCCCCATACAGGAGCATAGGAACCTGGGGCTAGGCGAGTTGGTCCTGACATTTAAGATGAGAGTGACCAGCCTCACTCATCCCTGAGTGGCATTACTTGAGCAATAAACCCCAACCATCCCTTGGCAGTCCGATTGGAGCACCTTAATTACCCACTAAACCACCAGGCGCCATAATTTGGTTATATGGTTACCACCCAGTATAGTAAATGGTTTCCTAGTGTACAGAAAACCATTTGGCTTGTCACCCATAGGCAGAAAGAAGAGGAAAGAATAAAGGAAAGAAAGACAGAAGAGGGAGTGTAAAGTCAAGGCAGAAGAAAGAGGAAAGAATGAAGGAAAGAAAGACAGAAGAGGAAGGATGGAAGAGAGGAAAGAGCAGACACCCAAAGTAGCACTACATTGAGTGAGTAGATGGTGAGCACCTCCACCTACCATAAAATAAAAATATCATAATTATGAATGTTTTCCCTTTTTTTTTATGTTTATGATGTTTATTCCTGTATGGAGTTTTTTTTTTTTTTTTTACTAGGGGTGGTCTAATTCGTGTGGAAAGAGAGAATATGGGATGCCATTCTTAGTCTGTTTCAAGATAATTCATGCTGCTGCGTGTGTGTTTGTGTGTGTGCATAGGTCAAACCATCTTGACCAAAATTCACTACGACCCGAGATTTGCATCGTGAACGAAGGAATTTGTGTGAAGAGAAGGGAAAGTTTTACATCCATATATTCACCATGAGAACACCTCATATGTTGCTGAAATGTTTGTGCAATACAAGAAATATGTGAAATGAACAAAGTCAGTACATATTATATTATGTTGGTAGGTGGGGGTGCCCACCATCCGCTCACTCGAAGTAGTGCAGCTCTCAGGTGACTGCCCTTTCCTCTCCTCCTTCCTTTTTTCCTTCCTTCCTCTTCTGTCTTTCTTTCCTTCTTCTTTCCTCTTCCTTCTCCCAATGGTTGACTCTATACTAAGTGACAGTCCAAATGGTTTCCTGTACACTACCATTTCCTACACTGGGTGGTAACTGTCTGTCTATCTATTTCTATCTATTTATTGCCAGACGCCTTAATCCCATAATGGGTGGCCACAAACAAATTGCCTCCATGCTGCCCTGTCCCCCACCATTTCACTGCCCTGTTCCCAGCTCACACCCTCTTCTCTCATATACTTCTCCACTCCATTCCTCCATCTCATCCTTGGCCTCCCCCTTCCTCTCCCCCTCTCCACTTCACTCACATACGCTCTCCTCGTCAGTCTCTCGCTCTCCATCCTATCCACATGGCCAAACCACCTCAGTGTGTTTCTCCTAATGCATCCCATCACATCCACATGCACACCACAATGCTCCTTTACTTCCTCATTTGTCAGTCTGTCTCTCCATATGACTCCACATGCTCCTCTCAAATAACTCATTTCCACTGCTCTCACTATTGACTTCTGTCCCTCCAACAGGGTTCAAGCTTCACTTCCATATGTTAGAGTTGGTGTCCCAATACTGTCATGCAGCAATTTTTTCACTTCCATGCTCACTTCCCTGTCTATCACTGCTTTCAACCTTTCTTCCTTGTTGTACCTTTTCATGCACTTCACCCTCTAAACTTCCATCCATACACACCACACTACCAAAGTACTTAAATGCACTCACCTTTTATATTTCTGCCTCATCCAACCTCACCTTACATTCAGTGACTTCATTTCTCTCGAAGACTATAACTTTACTCCTCCCTACATTCACCTTTAGATTCATTTTCTTACATACTCTCCCAAACTCATTCACCAAGCCTTGCAGCTCCCCTTTGTCTTCACTTAACAACACAGTATCATCTGCAAACAACAGTACTGGGAGTTTCCACGCACTACCTTCTCTCATTAGGGCAGCTCCAACATCCATTGCCCTACCTTGTATCTCTTTTATAACCCCATCTATATACAGATTGAACAACCATGGAGACATGACACATCCCAGTTTCAATCTAACCTTCAAATAGAAAAATTCACTCAGTTCACATGCACTGCAGCCTTAGCACCCTCATACATACTCTTTATGGCAGTCAACAACTTCCCATTTACTCCATATGTTCTTAATACTTTCCACAGTCCTTGTCTATCCGTCCTGTCATATGCTTTCTCCAAATCCATGATGGCTGCATACAACTTCTTTCCCCTCTCTAGAAACTTTTTCACTAAAGACCAAGGAATGAATATCTGATCTACACAACCACCTCCCTTCCTAAAACCTTCCTGTTCTTCTCCAACTGATTTGTGTGTTGTTTCCCTAACTCTGAAAATAAGTATCCTGCCATATACTTTTCCTATTACACTAAGAAGACGAATGCCCCTATGATTACCATACACTTCTTTTTCCGCTTTTCCTTTGTACAGGGGAATAATTATACCTGACTTCCAATCCTCCAGAACTTTACCTTCCTCCCAGGCCAATCTGTTAATCTTCCACATCCATTCTGCTACTATCTGTCCCCCATGCTTCAGCATTTCACATGACACACTCCATCGATTCCTGGAGCTTTCCCCATTTTGAGTTTCTTCATTGTGTCCACAGCTTCCATCCTACTGATTTCTTCCTCTCTTCTCACATCCATCCTTCTCCCAGCCACTTTACTAGCATTACTTTCGTTCTGTATGTTTAACAATTTCTTAAAGTGTTCTCTTCATCTGCTCACTTTTTCTACCCTCTCCACTAGTAATCTACCATTTTTATCATTCACTCCCCGACTAGCTTCTTTAACACCCCGTCAGACTCTCTTTACCTCTCTCCAGAACATATTCTCACATTCCCTGCAGTTTACACTCAAATTCCTTCCAAATTCCTCATCCACTTACTCTTACTAAACTTTTCACCTATCTCCTCCTCTCTACATATAACTCTCCCTTCTGTCTCTCAACTTCCTCCACACACCTGTTTCTCATCCACTCATTATATGCTTTCTTCTTTTGTGCCACAGCCTGTCTCACCTCATCATTCCACCATGCTGTTCCTTGCACCCCTTTTCGTCTTCTCTTCAGCCAACACACCACCTCACATGGTGCACAGATTTCTTCTCTGAATATCTTGCACACACTTTCCATGTCCCCCATCTACTCCAAATCATATTTACCCAGTCACTCCTCCACTTCTCTCTTATATTCTGCCTTTTTTTTTTTTTTTTCATCCTCATGTAACCTTTCCACCCTCCTTGTATGAGCTACTTCCTCTTGTCTTTCACTTCTTCTCTTTCTCCATTTTGTTTGGACTTTGATTCTGACCACCACTTCCACTCCCCCAACCTGTGTATGTTCTTGCATCCATTGCACACCTTCTTATTCTATCATCCACACACACATAATCAATCATTGCCGTCCTTGCATTCAGTTCACCACCCACCCTTCTCATCACTCACCACGTATACAGTACCTGTTGATCATTCTGCATCTGAAGAGGGTATTAGCTATCACCAACCCCCTCCCAGCACAAATTTCTACTAGAGCACTGCCATTTTCATCCAATTCTACATATAACCAAATTATGATACCTGGTGGTAATTAAGGCATTCCAGCCAGTTTGAGCCTTTGTAGGTTTATATCCAAGGGGTAGTTGGGGTTTATTGCTCACATAATGCCACTCAGGGATGAGTGAGGCTGGTCACTCATATGTCAGGACCAACTTGCCTATCCCTGGGCTCCTCACTTCTCATGGGGCAACACAGGATTAGATGATGATGGCGATGATGTAATAGTATGTACTGTACTTATAAATAAAAATATACAGTACATATTTATGAATGTCTTCCCTCTTGTTTGTTTACAATATTTATTCCTATAAGGATTTTTTTTTTTTTTTTTTTAAGGAGAGAGTGAGAGGAGAAAGATAACGGGTGCAGCACTTTCTTGCTTTTTTATTCTTACTTACATTAACACTTGAAGGGAGCAAAAGACTGAAATCCACTTATGACTGATTCACGAGATGTACTGACCGTTTGAGTGGTTTAGAGGCTAGAGTAGGTCTATGTCAACACCTCCCAGACCTCCATTCCCTTCCCAAAAATTTTCGCAGTTTTCTGCAAGTCGCGCTGCACCGACGCCAGTGGTCATGCTACAGTAAAATGTCGTTCAACGCCGGCGGCCACAGAAGGGTTATGTATCTCAAGTACCTCAGTGCAATAATAGAAGGGAGAAAGATAAATGTATAGAGAAGTTTGTAATCAGATTGGTCCAGGAAGGAAGGTGGTTGGCACTATGATAGCCTTGATATTAAACAGAGGTCTATGTGTATAGGCTGTAAGAGGATTGTACAGAGGCACATTAGTGTCCTCATTAATGTATGGCCGTGAAACTTTGATATGGCATGAGAGTAAAAAGTCAAGAGGAAAAGAAGTAGAAATAGAATATACAGGAAGGAAGGTGGCTGGCACTATGATAGCCTTGAAATTAAACAGAGGTCTGTGTGTATAGGCTGTAAGAGGATTGTATAAAGGCACATCAGTGTCCTCATTAATGTATGGCTGTGAAACTTTGATATGGTATTAGAGTAAAAAGTCAAGAGTAAAAGCAGTAGAAATAGAATTATTTTAGAGTGTACTGTATCTGGAATGTGTAGAGTGAACAGGATTATAAAATATGTGATCTGTACTCATATAAATATTGTTCTCAGCTGTTTGGGTCATTGGAAACATTGGACGAGAACAAGGAGAGTTCAAGTGGGCATTGATTGGAGCATTTGTTGTATTACCACTTTCCTTCATCCATCCTCCACTGTCCAACTTTAATACCATCACCTCAACCCTTCTCTTTAACATGAAAGGGAAGCAGTGGAGAAAGAAGCCTTACCCTAAAATTCATTGGTGCAAGTAAGTTACATTTGGTTCTGTGATGCTAAGACTCTCACCACTATAATCTTCATTATTTATTGTTTGGCCAGGGAAAAATCCCAACACTAGAAAAGAAAATAAAGTATTAAAAGTAGTGCTCAACTAAGTATCAAATGAAATGGGTCACATGGTCATGGAATTGCCAAATACGCCATTGAAATTCCAGTTTTCATCTCGCAGGCTGTAATAGTATCATCGTCATAACCATCACCTTTCCAGTCACATTTCCTTTTCCCACTGCTGTATTGAAGTGTACAAGTAGAGGATTACCTGTGCATAATTGCTAATACAGTAAGACCTCACTATAACGGACTAATTGGGGCTCAGGCCAGTCCGAAATATGCGATTTTCCGATAAAAGCGACATCCGGACTTACCCCTGCTAATCCGGACTTTTTCCGATATATCAGACATTAGTCCGGATTGCATCAGTGGTTTTTACCACCATTGCAGTATTGTACTGTGTTATACCTTCACTACATTAATCAAATGGTATAATAATACTGTACTATGCACTGAAAAACATGTCTTTTACTTGTCTTATTGTGGTGAACATAGCTGAAGTTGTCAGGCAGTCTGGACTGCTTTCTGGCTATATCAGACTTTTTCTGATATATAGGGGTTTAGTCCGGTAGCTCCTTGAGTCCAATAAAAGCGAATTCCAGTCTACTGAAGTCCGTTATATCGAGGTTTTACTGTACTGTACTCAGTCCTGCTTTCGTAGTTGGTGGTGCTGTTGTGTTGGGAAGCCTATCGAGTTGCTTCAATTGGCGGTTGTATTTTGATGTGCAGGTGACAGACTGTTTCCGAGCAGGGGCGGGCAACCTTTTCGGAGCAAGGGCCAGATGAGACTTTTGGGAGCAACCCGCGGGCCAGAGTGACAAATGAGAACACAAAAATGACTATACACTAATATACATGGATACGCAACAATTGTGTACCCGCCATAAGAGTGACACATACCTCCTCTCAGTGCGGAAGTCCTACAGACACTGGTGTCTGGCAGGATGGCGGAAACATTGTATCACATGGGGTGAGGGGCGTGCCAAGTTGCCAAATAGCATCTGTCAGAATTTAATTTGTTTTTGCTGGGGTTTTGCAGGTTGTATTGCTATGCTCATGCCAAGCAGGTTGGCGGGCTGGACACAAGAGCTTTGCGGGTCGGAGGTTGCCCGCCCTTGGTTAAGAGTAATGGTTTGTATTTTATAATCATCATAATTGTGATATGTATACACTTGAAACTTGTTCTGAAATGAAAATAAAGAGTCATTAATCTATCTATCTATTGCCAGACGCCTTAATCCCGTAAGGGGTGGGCACAAACAAATCACCTCCATGTCGCTCTGTCCCCCGCCATTTTGCCCTGCTCCCAGCTCACACCCCTCTCTCTCATATACCTCTCCACTCCATCCCTCCATCTCATCCTTGTCCTCCCCCTCCCTCTCCTCCCCTCCACCTCACAGACATACACTCTTCTCATCAGTCTCTCACTCTCCATCCCCTCCACATTGCCAAACCACCTCAGTGTGTTTCTCCTAACGCTTCCTATCACATCCACATGCACACCACAATGCTCCTTCACTTCCTCATTTGTCAGTCTGTCTCTCCGTGTGACTCCACATGCTCCTCTCAAGTAACTCATTTCCACTGCTCTCACTCTTGACTTGTGTCCCTCCAACAGGGTCCAAGCTTCACTTCCATACGTTAGAGTTGGTATCAGAATACTGTCATGTAGCAGCTTTTTCACTTCCATTCCCACTTCCCTGTTTTTTATCACTGCTTTCAAGGAACCAGAAACCTTTCTTCCCTGCTGCACTCTTTCAAGCACTTCACCCTCGAAGCTTCCATCCTTACTCATCACACTACCCAGGTACTTAAACACACTTACATTCTCCATATTCTCCCCATTCAATCTCACTGTACATTTACTGACTTCACTTCTCTCAAAGACCGTCACTATACTCTTCCCTGCATTCACCTTTAGATTCCATTTCTTACACACACTCCCGAACTCATCTACCAAGCCTTGCAGCTTCCGTTCGTCTTCATTTAACAACACAGTATCATCTGCAAACAGCAGTACAGGGGGTTTCCAAACACTGCCCTCTCTCACTAGGGCCGCTCCAACATCCACTGTCCTACTTGTATCTCTTTTATAACCCCATCCATATACAGATTGAACAACCATGGAGACATGACACATCCTTTTTTCAATCCAATCTTCAGATGGAAAAATTCACTCAGTTCACCATCCACACGCACTGCAGCCTTAGCACCCCCATACATACTCTTCACAGCCGTCAACAACTTCCCATCTACACCATATATTCTTAATACTTTCCACAATCCTTGTCCACCCTGTCATATGCTTTCTCCATATCCATGATGGCTGCATACAACTTCTTTCCCTTCTCTAGAAACTTTTCCACTAAAGATCTAAGAATGAATATCTGATCTACACAACC
This sequence comes from Birgus latro, assembly GCA_018397915.1. Lineage (NCBI taxonomy): Eukaryota > Metazoa > Arthropoda > Malacostraca > Decapoda > Coenobitidae > Birgus > Birgus latro. Next base: position 14,044 of record JAGKTI010002541.1, read on the forward strand.
TCTTCCCTTCCTAAAACCTCCCTGTTCTTCTCCAACTAATTCCTCTGTTATTTTCCTAACTCTGACAGTAAGTATCCTGCCATATACTTTTCCTCATTACACTAAGAAGGCAAATGCCCCTATGATTACCACACACTTCTTTTTCCCCTTTTCCTTTGTACAAGGGAATAATTATACCTGACTTCTAATCCTCCGGGACCCTACCTTCCTCTCAGGCCAATATGCACACCTTCCACTTCCATTCTGTTACTATCTCTCCCCTATATTTCAGCATTTCACTACACACTTCATCAATTCTTGGGGCTTTCCCCATTTTAATTTTCTTCATTGCATCCACAATTTCCATCCTAGTGATTTCTTCCTCTCTTCCCACATCCCTCCTTCTCGCAGCCTTCCCCAGTCACTTATACTTGCATTACTTTCATTCTCTGTGTTCAACAATTCATTAAAGTGTTTTCTCCATCTGCTCACTTATTCTCCTTTCGCCACTAGTAATCAACCATTTTTATCTTTCACTCCCCAGCTAACTTATTTGGCACCTTGTCTAACTCTTTTTACCTCTTTTCAGAACATTTTCTTGCATTCACTCCAGTTTGCACTCAAATTCCTTCCAAATTCCTCATCCACTGTCTTCTTACTCTGTCTTATTAATCTTTTCACCTCTCTCCTCCTGTCTACATATAACTCTCTCTTCCATCTCTCAACTTCTTCGACGACCTTGTTCCTCATCCACTCACTATATGCTTTCTTCTTTTGTGCCACAGCTTCTCTCACCTCTTCAGCCCACCATGCTGTTCCTTGAACCCCCTTTCATCTTCTCTTCAGCCCACACACCACCTCACATGCTGCACAAATTTCTTCTGTGAATATCTTGCACACACCTTCCACATCTCTCATCTGCTCCAATCTATATTTGCCCAATCGCTCCTCCACTTCCCACTTATATTCAGCCTTTATTCCATCCTCTTGTAACTTTTCTACCCTCCTTGTAAGAACTACTTCCCCCTGTCCTTCCCTTCTTTTCTTTCTTTTTCTCCATTTTGTTTGGACTTTGATTCTGATCGTCACCAAGTGGTGGACTGAAAGTCCACTTCCCCAACCTCTATATACTCTTGCATCCATTACACACCTTCTCATCCTTTCATCCACACACATATAATCAATCATTGCTCTCCGTTCATTCAGTTCATCATCCACTCTTCTCATCACTCACCATGTATAGCTATGGGTCATTTTGTTTCTGAAGAGGGTATTAGCTGTCACCAACCCCCTCGCGTAACAAATGTCCATTAACCCGCCCCATCCCAATCGCTTTTTCACTCGGCCTACCCCCAGAACCCGACTGATTTTCAACTTTTTTTTTTTTTTTTTTTTGGCTCAAACCTCTGCTTTTGGTGAGAAACATTGGAAATTTGGCAAGAAAGCTCTCACCTGAAGTGAAAAATGTCCTAAACAGGTGAGAGATCCCTCACCTGGCTACCGTTTTCTGTGCTGCGCTCCATAAATGATGCTCCCTATGCGAGGGAAACTTAACCAAAACCACACAGCCTCATAGATATTTATTTATTTGGTACTAATTTATATGTAGTACAAGAGTATATTGTTTTTCACACAATAATATAGGTGATATAAGCATTGTTCCCTCACCTAGCACATCAGCATATCGCACCTACCTTGGCGATGTTACCTCCTCATTACTTCTGTTCATTACTAACTCTGGTGTCATGTAATCTTTGTCCTCCACATCAGGAATCACTTTCGCCTTGAATTTCATCATCAGAGAGACTGTGGTGCTACGTGTCTTTGCTGGCCAGGTCACTGCTAACAGGTGAGTTGTGGGAAAATGGCACACCCCCCGAAGGGAGGGGGGTTGCACAGGGTCAGGCAGTGTTGCCGCCTAGCTGGGGGTAGAGGAAGGTCTCCTACATATGCCTGCCAAAAATCAAACGACGGGCTTTGCAATTGACTGATGTACGATTCACATCGGTGGGTCTCAGCGTGAAAAAAAGTTGTGATTTGCATCGTATGTCAGGGGGTGGGGCGGGTTAAAGCACTGCCATTCTCATCCATCTCTGCAGGCACACCCCACTCACCAACCACTTCATCCACCTTCACATTCCTTACTTTTCCATTCATTCTCCAGTCAAAAACACTCATTCCTTTCAAACTTTTCCAAGCACACTTCCACTTTTGGCCAAAACTCTTCTCTCACTCTTCTTGCACGATCTTGTGTTGGCGCATACATGCACACGATTGCCCACATTTGTAGTCCAACATTCACTCTTACCCACGCAATCCTTGAGCCAACTGATTCATACTTCCTTATATTCTCCTTCCATTTGTTACTCACAACAATACACACGCCTTCTTTTCTCCTCTCAGTCTCACCTACTTCTGCACATATACCCCATCCTTACACCCATTCTCTCACACTTTCACCTCTCCATTTAGTTTCAGTTAATCCACATACATCCACTTTTGCACCCTCAAGCACCTGTACAGTCTCTTTCTCTTTCATCTCATCATTTATACCCCTTATTTTCCACGTATCTATCCATACCAAGTCCTTTGTTCAGTCCTTACTCGTCATCTTTTGGTTAGTCCTGGTCCGAGGCTTCATGTTCGTATTTTTAGTTAGTTGTTTTACAGGGTGGGGCACTAACCAACCACCAACCCTTTTAGTCGTCTCATATGACAAGCAGGGATACTGGGGAAGTATTCTTGAAACCCGCCCCTACCCCCAAGGGGTAGTCATTAATAATTATAATAATAATAATAATAATAATAATAATAATAATAATAATAATTCATCCATCCATCATCCAATCCTATGCCATCCTATGAGAAGCATAAGAGCCCGGGACTAGGCAAGCTGGTCCTAACATTTATGGTGAGAGTGGCCAACCTCACACATCCCTGAGTGTCGTTACATGAGCAATAAACCCCAGCCCCCCCTTGGAAATAAACCGCCATCCATCCATCCACCATCCAATCCTACGTTGCCTCATGAGGAACGTAGGAGCCTGGGGCTAGGCAAGTTTGTCCTGACATTTACGATGAGAGTGACCAGCCTCACTCATCCCTGAGTGGAATAACGTGAGCAAAAAACCCCAACCACCCCTTGGATATAAACCTTTACCAGCTCAGTTGAACTGGAGTGCCATAATTACTCACTAAACCACCAGGCGCCATAATTTGGTTATATGGTTACTACCTAGCGTAGTAAATGGTTTCCAGGTGTACAGGGCAAATACCCAAAGCAGCACTACATTGAGTGAGTGGATGGTGAGCTCTCCTACTGACCACCACCAATAATAATAATAATAATAATTATAATGATAATGATAATAATACAGTAATCTCTCAGTTATCTGCTGTCACAACATCTGGTCTCTTGCAATATCTGGTGCTTTCTGCTTGGCTCTGTTAAAACAGTATCAAGCAAAATTGGGCAATACCCAGCTCAGAAATGGGAAGCAGTCTTTGGCACTATGCAATTTCAGCAGTAATGTGAATCATCTGGCTCAGACACAGGACCCAATCGGCGTGGGGCAGATGCCGCATCATAGCAACACGTGCCAGCCAGTCGCAGTGCATTGCAGGAACGGCCTACCCAACACACCAAGCCAACTGTTGCCCTCTCATTCTCTCCACTGGACACCATATAGTGATGACCTATCTGTGCCTTGTGCATTTGTGACCCACACGGTGGCTATCTCCAAGTGCTGTTACTTAGCCTTTGGCCCCCGTGTCTCGCTTGTTGCTGTAGTGTTGTGACTTCCCTTGTGGCCCCTCAGTGCTCTGTGCTTTAGTGCTCTGTGCTTTAGTGCTCTGACTACCGTACCCAATTTCTGCGTGATGGCTGAGTGGCTTTTGTGGTGGTGCCAACACTAGGTGAGTATTATTATGATTATGTCTTGTATTACTGTACTATGTGAGTAGAGTCGCGATTTAAGACAAAACGAAACAACGATCTTACAATAACACGGGCATTTAATTTCTCCCATAATTACTTAATAGCACGGTAATACCACTCAGTTGTGCGAGAGAAACTGTGGGAAATGGGTGCGTTTATGTATTGGATTTCCAGATACAACTTGTGTGTTATGCTTTTGTCGGTTACTGATTGGCTTCCTCAACCCGACCCGACTCACGTGACTCTACCCCATACCACCTGCCACAGGTTTCCTCAGTGTTGTGTAGACAGTCGCTGTGATGAGTTTATATGCTTATTTCCTTGCTCCTCATTTCCTTTTAGAACTCTGAGCATGTGGTTTCAAAGTAGCTTTAGTTATGCCTAAACACTCTGAAAGTGCTATGAACACAAGAAAAGCATTTATTCTAAATGAAAATGTAAAATTGTTGGACGAAGTGGTGTGTGGTGTGGGAGCTTAAATGCAAACGATCAGACAAATATGAGTTGGGTGTGTTTACGATGTGGATAGTTTTCTTTGTTGTTCAGTCCCTTAACCCTTAAGTCACACTTAACGAAAGACATGGGATGAGGTCATTAAGTGTGACTTAAGGGTTGAGAGACTGAACGGGGAGGCTGCCAAAGATCGAGTAGCATGGAGAGCCGCCATTAGGAGACCAAGGCGACGCATGCAAGCATGTTGGAGCCTTCAAAAAACAAAACGAACGAAACGAAAGGAAAGTTAAAAATGAAGGAGCAGTAAAATTCATGTTTTTGCCTTTAGTGCAATGAGTGTGGAAAAAAAAAAGAAAAAAAAAAAAGGCTTTTTTCCTGATGTTTGTCGTGAACTGATGGTCTTTGGTCGAGAAAATATGGATCTTTCGATATGTGATGACACTACATGTTGATATACATAGGTAATATAATTATATCAGTTCAATTCTCACGAATTATACTGTCATACAAATTATACTGCTTGGCAGACTTGCTTATCATTCATGATTACTACTTCATGTGTATCTGAGAAGTGAGAAGTACACAATCACTCCGTGCTAATGACTTCTTTATAGTTTTTTTTTTTTCCCTTTATTGTCGATGACTATTGGCTTTCAAAAATAGTTTCACACTGCATTTTTTTTTTTTTTTTTAATGGGCTCCGAAAGTTATTCCTGGTGAAATATGCATGATGCTGGGTGGTCATTATTCATGTATTGTATAGGTCAAAAGCTTGATTGGTAATGAGGACTTTCAGGAGGCTTAGTGGAATCCATGGGAATTAATGGAGAGAGTTCTAGAAGGTATGATTAGAGAAAGAGTGAATATCGATGAGATGCAGTTTGGGTTTATGCCAGGCAGGGGGACCACTGATGCCATATTCATTGTTCGACAGCTTCAGGAAAAATATATTGGAAAGAAAAGGGAATTGTATTTTGTTTTTGTTGATTTGGAAAAGGCCTTTGACAGAGTCCCTAGAGAGGTGGTGAAGTGGGCAATGAGAAAGCTAGGGTTGGAAGAGTGACTGGTTAGGGTGGTTATGGCCATGTACGTGGGTGCTCGCACCCAGGTAAGAGTGAATGGAGTTTTAAGTGATGAGTTTCCCGTGAATGTTGGTGTGCATCAGGGGTCAGTTTTGAGTCCCTTGTTGTTTATCATGGTGCTTGAAGCCCTCTCACGTGACTTCAGAGATGGACTCCGATGGGAGATGTTGTATGCTGATGATTTGGTGTTGATTGCGGAGAATGAAGGGGAGGCTGAGGAAAGATTTAAGAAGTGGAGAGATGGTATGGGGTACAAGGGCTTAAGGGTAAATGCAGATAAAACAAAAGACATCTAGGGTTGGTGGCAGTACAATCAGAGGAGAGGGAGAGTGGCCATGTGCAGTTTGCCACATGGGTGTGGGAAGTAATTCCATCTTGTGTAGTGTTTGTGATAAATGGGTGCACAAGAGATGTAGTGGTATTAGAGGTAGACTGCGAGATAATGCTGATTTCATGTGTGCGGCTTGTCGGGGAGAGCTGGTGGAGATTGTTAGGCATGAGAGGGTTGAACTTGCAGGTGAGTCTCTTGAGTGTGTGGAGGAGTTTTGTTATTTGGGAGACATGTTATTTGCCGGAGGTGGGGCTGGAGTTAGCTCGGTTGCTAGGGTAAGAAGTGGTTGGAAGAAGTTCAGGGAGCTGTTGCCTCTCCTGATATTGAGAGGACTCTCCTTACGTGCTAAGGGGTCTTTGTATGCAGCATGTGTTAGGAGTGTGATGCTGTATGGTAGTGAGACCTGGGCGGTAAAGGAAGAGGATATTCGCAGGTTTAAACGTACAGAAATGACAATAATTAGGTGGATGTGCAGTGCGTCCCTGCGTGCAAGGCCTGAGGGGGCTGGGTTTACGATGGAAGAGTTGAGGGGTAGGATGGGACTGGAGTGGATTGGTGTTGTGATGAGGAGAGGTAGGCTGAGGTGGTTTGGACATGTGGAGAGGATGGGGGATGATAATTGGGTACAGAGGGTGAGAAGTGTTAATATTGGGGGAGGGGTAGACCGAGAAAGACATGGGACGAGGTCATTAAATGTGACTTAAGGGTTAAGGGACTGAACAGGGAGGCTGCCAGAGATCAAGCAGCGTGGAGAGCCGCCATTAGGTGACCAAGGCCGATGCATGCAAGCATGTTGGAGCCTTCAGAAACGAAAACGAAACGATGGGGAGTATTAGGGGGCATAACTAATCGGTTAGATTAGGTTTGAATGCAGTATGCACTGATGTGTCCAGTCGGTGAGGTCTTATCTAAACACACCTCTTGAGTGTCTTAAGACAGACATATTTAAAATAATCTATCTTTAAATATATTTTTAACGAAAAATGTGAGGCTCCTAGAACCTAACCCCTATCTTACATGTAATTATATGTCATGTTTTAGCGCAAATTTGATTTTGCACGAGATTCTGCATAAATTATCTCATGTTGTATGAAGACTGCTGTACTGTATCAATACCGTATTGTATTTTATGCTTGATTTTAAGCTTTTCCTCATGGATAATATTTTTATGATAGAGTCGAGACAGAAAACTTAGGGTGGTGACATATTATCTGGCTCATCGACGAATGGATAGCCAAATGGGGGTACCGATGTATTAACCGGCATTTTTGCAGTACTGTATCTGTCGGGGGATTTGGTTGAATTATGCTGGATAATTGAGAGATTACTGTAATCTGTCTATCTATCTATAGCCTGACACCCCAATCCCGCAAAGGGTGGCCGCAGACAAAACGCCTCCAAGTCACTTTGTCACCCACATTTAACTGCCCTCCTCCCAACTCACTCCCCTCTCCCTCATATACCTCTCAACTCCATCCCTCCACCTCATCCTCGGTCTTCTCCTCCCTCTCCCTCCCTCCACTTCACCTACATACACCCTCTTAGTCAGTCTTTCATTCTCCATTCTCTCCACATGTCCAAACCACCTCAGTGTTGTTCTCCTAATTTTCTCAACCGCATCCACATCCGCCCCACAACGTTCCTTCACTTCTTCATTCATCGACCTGTCCCTCCATGTCACTTCACATGCTCCTCTCATGTAACTCATTTCCACTGCTCTCACTCTTGACTTGTTCCCCTCTAGCAAGGTCCATGCCTCATTTCCATACGTCAGGGTAGGGATCACAATACTGTCATACAGTGACTTCTTGACTTCCATACTCATCTCCCTATTTCTCATCACTGCTTTCAGTGAACCAACAGTCTTCCTTCCCTGCTGTGCTCTGTCAAGCACTTCATCTCCAAAACTTCCATCCTTACTCATCACACTACCCAAGTACTTGAATGCACTCACATTCTCCATATCCTCACTATCCAACCTCACTGTGCATTCTGTGACTTCATTCCTCTCAAACACCATAACTTTACTCTTGTTTACATTAACTTTCAGATTCCTTTTCCTATACACTGTCCCAAATTCTTTCACCAAACCTTGCAACTCCCATTCATCTTCACTCAACAATACTGTATCATCAGCAGACAGCAACACCGGAATCTTCCACATCTTGCCCTCATTCATTAGAGCTACCCCCACATTCACTGCCCTACCTTGCACCTCCTTTACAGTCCCATCCATGAATACATTAAACAGCCATGGAGGCATCACACATCCCTGTTTCAGTCCCACATTTAGATCAAAGAACTCGCTCACCTCACCATCTACTTGCACCGTAGCCCTAGCTCATTCGTACATACTCTTAACAGCACTCAGCAATTTCCCCTCCACTTCATATATTCTTAATATCTTCCACATACCTTGCCTGTCTATTCTGTCATAAGCTTTCTCCAAGTCCATGAAGGCAGCATACACTTTCTTTCCCTTCCTAAATACCCCTTGTTCTTCAACTAGCTCCCCTGTTATATGCCTAACCCTGTCAGTGAGTATTCTGCCTTATATTTTTCTGGTCACACTAAGAAGGCAAATACCCCAATGGTTACCACATACTTCTTTCTCCTCTTTTCCTTTGTATAAAGGAACAATTATACCTGATTTCCAGTCCTGGAGCATTTCCCTCTTCCCAAACCAATCTACACAACTTCCATATCCACTCCACAACAATCTCATCCCCATACTCAGCATTTCACCACACACTCCATCAATTCCAAGGACCTTTCCCATCTTGATCTTATTCATTGCTTGCACTACATCCGCCCTACTGATCTCTTCCTCCCTTCTCTCATCTCTTCTTCTCCCAGCCATTCCCCAGCCACTTATACTCGCACTGCTCTCACTTTCTACGTTCAACAAATCCTCAAAGTGCTCCTTCCATCTCCTCAATTTCCCTTTCTTCTCCACCAACAATCTACTATTTCCATCTTTCAGTCCCCTACTATTTCCCCTTTCACACTGTCTTCCTTTCTTTACCTCCTTCCAAAACAATTTCTTACTCTTCCTCCATTTTACACTCAGATTCCTCCCAAACTCCTCATCCACTTTCTTCTTACTCTCCTTCACCAATCTCTTCACCTCCCTTCACTTGCTCACATATACCCCTCTCTTCTCTCTCTCATCTTCTCCCCTACCTCTACTCACTAGCTAGTCACTATATGCCTTCTTCTTTTGTTCCACAGCTCGTTTCACCTCATCATTCCACCATGCTGTCCCTTGTACACCCCTGCATCTCTTCCTCACTCTACTGACCACCTCACACGCTTTGTCTATCTCTTCCGTGAATATCTTACATACATCTTCCACCTCTTCCATCTGCTCTGACTCATACATTTCCAATCTCTCTTCCACTATGCTTTTATACTGTAATAATAATAATCTATCTATCTATCTATTGCCAGATGCCTTAATCCCGAACGGGGTGGCCACAAACAAATCGCCTCCATGTCACTCTGTCCCCTGCCATTTCACTACCACGCTCCCAACTCACACCCCCCTCTCTCGTATACCTCTCCACTCCATCCCTCCATCTCATCCTCAGCCTCCCCCTTCCTCTCGCCCCCTCCACCTCACTCACATACACTCTCCTCGTCAGTCTTTCACTCTCCATCCTCTCCACATGCCCAAACCACCTTAACGTGTTTCTCCTAACGCTTCCCATCACGTCCTCAACCACACCACAACGCTCCTTCACTTCCTCATTTGTTAGTCTGTCTCTCCATGTGACTCCACATGCTCCTCTCAAATAACTCATTTCCACTACTCTCACTCTTGATTTCTGTCCTTCCAACAGGGTCCAAGCTTCACTTCCATATGTCAGAGTTGGTATCACAATACTGTCATGTAACAACTTTTTCACTTCCATGCTCACCTCCCTGTTTCTTATCACTGCTTTCAACGAACCAGCAACCTTCCTTCCCTGCTGCACCCTTTCGAGCACTTCACCCTCCAGACTTCCATCCTTACTCATCACACTGTCCAAGTACTTTAATTCACTCACATTCTCCATATCCTTCCCATCCAATCTCACTGTACATTCACTGGCTTCACTTCTCTCGAAGACCATCACTTTACTCTTCCCCACATTCACCTTTAGATTCCGTTTCTTACACACTCTCCCAAACTCATCTACCAAGCCTTGCAGCTCCCCTTCGTCTTCACTCAACAACACAGTATCATCTGCAAACAACAGTACAGGGAGTTTCCACACACTGCCCTCTCTCACTAGGGCCACTCCAACATCCACTGCCCGACCTTGTATCTCTTTTATAACCCCATCCATATACAGATTGAACAACCATGGAGACATGACACATCCTTGTTTCAATCCAACCTTCAAATGGAAAGATTCACTCAGTTTGCCATCCACACGCACTGCAGCCTTAGCACCCTCATACATACTCTTCACTGCCTTCAACAACTTCCCATCCACTCCATATATTCTTAATACCTTCCACAAACCTTGTCTATCCACCCTGTCATATGCTTTCTCCAGATCCATGAAGGCTGCATACAACTTCTTGCCCTTCTCTAGAAACTTTTCCACTAAGGATCTAAGAATGAATATCTGGTCTACACAACCTCTTCCCTTCCTAAAACCTCCTTGTTCTTCTCCAACTAATTCCTCAGTAATTTCCCTAACTCTGTCAATAAGTATCCTACCATATATTTTTCCTATTACACTGAGAAGGCAAATGCCCCTATGATTACCACACACTGCTTTTTCCCCTTTTCCTTTGTACAGAGGAATAATTATACCTGACTTCCAATCCTCCGGGACTCTACCCTCCTCCCAAGCCAATCTGCACACCTTCCACATCCATTCTATTACTATCTCTCCCCCATGCTTCAGCATTTCACCACACACTCCATCAATTCCTGGGGCTTTCCCCATTTTAACTTTCTTCATTGCTTCCACCACTTCCATCCTGGTGATTTCTTCCTCTCTTCTCACAACCCTCCTTCTCCCTGCCATTCCCCAGCCACTTATACTTGCATTACTTTCATTCTCTATGTTCAACAGTTCATTGAAGTGTTCTCTCCATCTGTTTACTTTTTCTCCCTTCTCCACTAGTAATCTACCATTTTTATCTTTCACACCCCCACTGCCTTCGTTGGCACCCTGTCTAGCTCTCTTTACCTCCTTCCAGAACATTTTCTTACATTCCCTCCACTTTGCACTCAAATTCCTTCCAAATTCCTCATCCACTCTCTTCTTACTCTCTCTTACTAATCTTTTCACCTCTCTCCTCCTCACTACATATAACTCTCTCGTCCGTCTCTCAGCTTCTTCGTTGCCCCTGTTTCTCATCCACTCATTATATGCTTTCTTCTTTTGTGCCACAGCCTCTCTCACCTCTTCGGTCCACCATGCTGTTCCCTGAACCCCCTTTCGTCTCCTCTTCACCCCACACACCACCTCACATGCTGCACAGATTTCTTCTGTCAATACCTTGCACACACCCTCCACGTCCCCCATCTGCTCCAATCTATATTTACCCAATCGTTCCTCCACTTCCCTTCTATATTCGGCCTTTATTCCATCCTCTTGTAACTTTTCTACCCTCCTTGTAACAAATACTTCCTCCTGTCTTTCCCTTCTTCTCTTCCTCCATCTTGTTTGGATTCTGATTCTGGCCACCACCAAGTGGTGGTCAGAAAGTCCACTCCCCCAACCTCTATATACTCTTGCATCCATTATACATCTTCTCATCCTTTCATCCACACACACATAGTCAATCATTGCCTTCCGTTCATTCATTCCCCCGTCCTCTCTTCTCACCACTCGCCATGTATACCTATGGATCATTTTGTGCCTGAAGAGGGTATTGGCTATCACCAACCCCCTCCCAGCACAAATGTCCACTAAAGCACTGCCATTCTCATCCATCTCTGCAGGCACACCCCACTCACCAACCACTCCATCCACCTTCTCATTCCCTACTTTTCCATTCATATCTCCAATCAGAAACACTCTCTCATTCCTTTCAAACTTTTCCAAGCAGGCTTCCACATTTGTCCAAAACTCTTCTCTCACTCTACTTACACGATCTTGCGTTGGCGCATACACGCACACAATTGCCCACATTTGTAGTCCAACTTTCACTCTTACCCACACAATCCTTGACCCAACTGATCCATACTCTCTTACATTCTCCTTCCACCTGTTGCTCACAACAATACACACTCCCTCTTTCGCCCTCTCATTCTCACCCACTCCCGCGCATATACCCCATCCATATTCCCATTCTCTCACACTCTCACCTCGCCATTTAGTTTCAGTTATTCCACATATATCCACTTTCGCACTCTCAAGCACCTGTACAATCTCTCTCTCTTTCACCTCATCATTCATACCCCTCACATTCCAGGTCGCAATCTTAATCTCGTCCTTTGTCCATTCCTTTGTCGTCAACTTTTGGTCAGTCCTGGTCCGAGGCTTCCTGTTTGTATTTTTAGTTAGTTGTTTTTACGGGGTGGGGCACTAACCCACCACCAACCCTTTTAGTCGCCTCTTACGACAAGCAGGGATACTGGGGGAGAATTCTTGAAAA
>JAGKTI010002541.1:40481-65831 GCA_018397915.1 Birgus latro
TTTGAGTGATGAGTTTTCCGTGAATGTTGGTGTGCATCAGGGGTCAGTTTTGAGTCCCTTGTTGTTTATCATGGTGCTTGAAGCTCTCTCACGTGACTTCAGAGATGGACTCCCTTGGGAGATGTTGTATGCTGATGATTTGGTGTTGATTGCAGAGAATGAAAAGGAGGTGGAGGAAAGATTTAAGAAGTGGAGAGATGGTATGGGGTACAAGGGCTTAAGGGTAAATGCAGATAAAACAAAAGTGATGATATCTAGGGTTGGTGGCAGTACAATCAGAGGAGAGGGAGAGTGGCCATGTGCAGTTTGCCACAAGGGTGTGGGAAGTAATTCCATCTTGTGTAGTGTTTGTGATAAATGGGTGCACAAGAGATGTAGTGGTATTAGAGGTAGACTGCGAGATAATGCTGATTTCATGTGTGCGGCGTGTCGGGGAGAGCAGGTGGAGATTGTTACGCGTAAGAGGGTTGAACTTGCAGGTGAGTCTCTTGAGTGTGTGGAGGAGTTTTGTTATTTGGGAGACATGTTATGTGCTGGAGGTTGGGCTGGAGTTAGCTCGGTTGCTAGGGTGAGAAGTGGTTGGAAGAAGTTCAGGGAGCTGTTGCCTCTTCTGACATTGAGAGGACTCTCCTTATGTGCTAAGGGGTCATTGTATGCAGCATGTGTTAGGAGTGTGATGCTGTATGGTAGTGAGACCTGGGCAGTAAAGGAAGAGGATATTCGCAGGTTTAAACGTACAGAAATGACAATGATTAGGTGGATGTGCAGTGCGTCCCTGCGTGCAAGGCCTGGGGGGGCTGGGTTTACGATGGAAGGGTTGAGAGGTAGGATGGGACTGGAGTGTATTGGTGTTGTGATGAGGAGAGGTAGGCTGAGGTGGTTTGGACATGTGGAGAGGATGGGGGATGATAATTGGGTACAGAGGGTGAGAGGTGTTAATATTGGGGGAGGGGTTGGGAGGGGTAGACCGAGAAAGACATGGGACGAGGTCATTAAGTGTGACTTAAGGGTTAAGGGACTGAACAGGGAAGCTGCCAGGGATCTAGCAGCATGGAGAGCCGCCATTAGGTGACCAAGGCCGACGCTTGCAAGCATGTTGGAGCCTTCAAAAACAAAACGAAACGAACGAACTGTTATCTCATTTGTATGTACATGGAAGGTGAGGGAAGGTAAATTAACCCCTTCAGTATAATGATGCCTATTTTTGTCAGGACATGGTTCATGCCATATCTAGTGATGCCTGTTTATCATCATAACTTTGTCACACTTGGGACTGCTGTGCAGTGTTCGATTTGTTACCATACCTTACCAAACGAGAAATTCCACAAGTCTTTGTTCTTTTCACTTACACTTTTCAGTCAGTAAATGTACGGTATTTCCACGCCTCAGATGCCCACAAACATTGCCTTATATGCAGATGACATTACTGTAACAACCACACACCACATCGCAGACACAGCCTGTGCACTACAAGACCACCTCAGTGCACTTCATGCTTGGGTGGACAGCAAACTGACAATTGCTCCAGCCAAATCCACAACCGCATTCATCACCAGCAGCAATTATGAGCACAAGTGCATTCCTAACATCACACCTAACAATGCATCTGTGCCACACACACTTCCTCAACTAAGATCCTGGACTTACCTGCAAGAATCATGTATGAGACATCAAGAAGCAGTGCACCCCCAGGCTTAACACACTCAAGGCAGTTACAGAGACAGATGGCTCATTTCTTACGCCTTCCAGATATGGGCTCCCATCTTGTCATAACGCCCATTACAACACCTTGCAGACTTTATAGCAAGGAAGAAGGAACCAAAGGCCCGAGGCGTGCAAACCGTTCCTTCCAAGAAAAAAACAAAAACAGTGCAAAAGAGGACCAAATTCAAGATCCATTCATTTTGAGATGCCTGGACACACTGCGTTTGAAAGACTGGAGATCATAGGAAGTAGGAAATGCAGACAGAGGGAGACAGTACAGAACAATGCTTTGTGCATCACCACTTCCTGCACAGTACCACTACCACGGTACACTTACGCTTTATTTTCAAAGTCCTCTCAGTTAAGAGAATATTTTTATATGAGAGCCTTTCAGTTGTGTGGCAGTTTGTGCTAACACACAAAACCTGTGTCATTATATGGCTGAGCCATAGAACACGACTAAGCACCAAAAACAATCACACAATATCCCACCACCAGATTTTCCAGCACTAACAGTGAAGAAATGCCTACATGCTTGTTTCAAGTGCAGGTCAGTACAGTATCTCAATTAGGCTACTAAACTAGAAGCCCCCTCTTCCGATATCCACCCGTCAGAGGTATCCGCTGATTGAGTTCACCTAGCTGGGCTGCCCAGTCCTTCGTAGTTACTGGAGAGGGAGAGAGAAAGAGAAAGAGAGGTATGGATGGGTTCGTTCGTTTCGTTTTTGAAGGCTCCAACATGCTTGCATGCGTCGGCCTTGGTCACCTAATGGCGGCTCTCCACGCTGCTCGATCCCTGGCAGCCTCCCTGTTCAGTCCCTTAACCCTTAAGTCACACTTAATGACCTCGTCCCATGTCTTTCTCGGTCTACCCCTCCAAACCCTCCCCCAATATTAACACCTCTCACCCTCTGTACCCAATTATCATCCCCCATCCTCTCCACATGTCCAAACCACCTCAGCCTACCTCTCCTCATCACAACACCAATACACTCCAGTCCCATCCTACCTCTCAACTCTTCCATCGTAAACCCAGCCCCCCCAGGCCTTGCACGCAGGGACGCACTGCACATCCACCTAATCACTGTCATTTCTGTATGTTTAAACCTGCGAATATCCTCTTCCTTTACTACCCAGGTCTCACTACCAAACAGCATCACACTCCTAACACATGCTGCATACAATGACCCCTTAGCACGTAAGGAGAGTCCTCTCAATGTCAGGAGAGGCAACAGCTCCCTGAACTTCTTCCAACCACTTCTCACCCTAGCAACCGAGCTAACTCCAGCTCCACCTCCAGCACATAACATGTCTCCCAAATAACAAAACTCCTCCACACACTCAAGAGACTCACCTGCAAGTTCAACCCTCTCACGCCTAACAATCTCCACCTGCTCTCCCCGACACGCCGCACACATGAAATCAGCATCATCTCGCAGTCTATCTCTAATACCACTACATCTCTTGTGCACCCATTTATCACAAACACTACATAAGATGGAATTACTTCCCACACCCTTGTGGCAAACTGCACATGGCCACTCTCCCTCTCCTCTGATTGTACCGCCACCAACCCTAGATATCATCACTTTTGTTTTATCATCAACAGAAGTCAGACATTGAACCTTAAACCAAAATGTCTGTAATTAGCCTGTGAAACCTATTCAAGTTTGGTCAGATACTGATAGCATATATATTCTTGGTAATTCAGTTTGATCCCAGCTGTAGGACTGGCTGTTACTGTTTAAAATTAACAAACTGTTCATATGTATATTATTGCTGTACTTATGATTGGCGGAAGATTGTAATTGTAAATTTGTACAAGGGGAAGGGTGATGTCTTGGAAAGAGGAAATTTTAGAGGCATAAAGCATTTGGACCAGGTAATGAAGGTACTGGAGAGAGTTCTAGAAGGTATGAGTAGAGAAAGAGTGAATATTGATGAGATGCAGTTTGGGTTTATGCCAGGCAAAGGGACCACTGATGCCATAGTCATTGTTCGACAGCTTCAGGAAAAATGTATAGGAAAGATAAAGGATCTGTACTTTGTTTTTGTCGATTTGGAGAAGGCCTTTGATAGAGTCCCTAGAGAGGTGGTGAGGTGGGCAATGAGAAAGCTGGGGATCGAGGAGTGGCTGGTTAGGGTGATTATGGTCATGTATGTGGGTGCTCACAACCAGGTAAGGGTGAATGGAGATTTGAGTGATGAGTTTTCCATGAATGTGGGTGTACATTAGGGGTCAATCTGGAGCCTCTTGTTTATCATGTACTTGAAGCCCTCTCACCTGACTTCATAAATGGACTCCCTTGGGAGATATTGTATGCTGATGATTTAGTGTTGATTGCAGAAAATGAAAGGGAGGCGGAGGAAAGATATAGGAAGTGGAGAGGTGATATCGAGCACTAGGGTTCACGGTCCAATCCAAAAAGGCCGACGCATGCAAGCATGTTGCAGCCTTCAAAAACGAAAACGACTAACGAAAACGATCAACCGAGCTTCCCTGAGAACCTGTATGTGGAGCTGATTTTTCAGCTCTTACAGAAGTAAAAAGTTTTATGCTCAAGGTTTAGAGCTTGAATTTACACACCTTATGCCACAAACCAGAGCATTTTAGACCAACTGGGTCATGAGCTATAACCCATCAAAGTTGAAAAAAGTTACCCTTCCAGGTGGGGCAACTACAGTTTTCTATGTGCTCTCATCCTATCCCACTCTCAGTCCTCCCCTCCCATTACCTTCCTCATCACCCTGCCTCTCTTCCTTCCCTCCCCCCTCCCCCTACCCCCCTTCCCCCACCACAAGACAAAGAGGAAAGGCAGAGAGTACAGGGGTGTGGAGGGTGGGTAGGGGGATATAACCCTCCCCAGGGAGACAGGGAGGGGGGAAAGGGGGGGGAACCACAGTGGCATGATGGAGGATGGTGGGGGGGGGGAGGGAAAGAGCAGGAGGCAGTCAGAGGCAAGGGAGGGGAAGGTGGCGAGAGGGCGGTGGGGGAATCCACCCCCCCCTCCATACTCAGGACTTAGTTCTCATTGGTTTGCATCGATGTACGTCACAATCGGGACGGAGCCTAGTGTTCGCAGTTTTTAACAAAGGCTGCTCTACCGATCATATTCGGCATCAAGCCAAATTCTGGAGAAGGATCGATCGATCCTGTTAGAACTTTAGGGGTTAAGAGTATATGCAGAGAATCCAATCATCCATCATCCAATCCTACGTTGCCCCATGAGGAGCGTAGGAGCCCGGGGCTAGGCAAGTTGATCCTGACATTTAAGATGAGAGTGACCAGCCTCACTTATCCCTGAGTGGCATTTGTGTGAGCAGTAAACCCCAACCACCCCTTGGATATAAACCTTCACCAGCTCAATCCGATTAGAGTGCCATAATTGCCCACTAAACCACCAGGTGCCAAAATTTGGTTATATGGTTACCACCCAGCATAGTAAATGGTTTCCTGGTGTACAGGAAACCATTTGGCTTGTCACTTAGTGTACAGTCACCCACAGGCAGAAGGAAGAGGAAAGAATGAAGGAAAGAAAGACAGAAGAGGGAGTGAAAAGTCACTTGTAGGCAGAAGGACGAGGAAAAAATGAAGGAAAGAAAGACAGAAGAGGATGGAAGGAAAGATGGATGAAGGAGAGGAAAGGGCAGACACCTGAGAGCTGATCTACATCAAGTGGGTGGATGGTGAGTGCCTCCACCTACCACATAAATGCAGATAAAGCAAAAGTAATGGTATGTAGGGCTGATGGTGGTACTGTCAAAGAAAAGGGAGAGTGGCCATGTGCAGTTTGCTACAAGGGTATGGGAAGTAATTCCATCTTGTGCAGTGTTTGTGATAAGTGGGTGCATAAGAGATGTAGTGGTATTAGAGGTAGACTGTGAGATAATGCTGATTTCATGTGTGTGGTGTCAGGGAGAGCATGTGGAGATTGTCAAGCTTGAAAGGATTGAACATGCTGGTGAATCTCTTGAGTGTGTGGAAGAGTTTTGTTATTTGAGGGATATGTTCTGTGCTGGAGGTGAGGCTGGAGCTAGCTCTGTGGCTAGAGCAAGGAGTGGTTTCAAGAAGTTCAAGGAGATGTTGCCTCTCCTGCCATTTCGAGGGCTCTTCCTCCGTGCTAAAGGATCTTTGTATGTGGCATGTGTTGGGAGTGTGATGCTGTATGGTAGTGAGACCTGGGCAGTAAAGGAAGAGAATATTCGCAGGCTCAAACATACAGAAATAAGAATGATTAGGTGGATGTGCAGTGCATGAGTGTGAGGCTTGGGGGGCCATGTTTACGATAGAAAAGTTGAGAGGTGGGATGGGACTGGGGTGTATTGGTGTTGTGATGTGAAGAGGAGAGGTAGATTGAAATGGTAGTAGTAGTAGTAGTAGTAGTAGTTGTTCCCTAGGCAATCTGGCCGAACAGCCCCGAATCCCTAAAGAAGGCCACGGCTGAGACCGGGCTTTCCCACAGAGCTCTCAAGGAGTGTATGTTGTGTTGTTGGTGTAGGTGATTGTGTGCAGTGCAGTCTTCCATGATGTGCTTAATTGTATGGGGTGCTGCGTTACATCCTGGACAGGCGTCAGCGATGGAGTCATCCAGCCTCTTATGATAACTTAAGAGGGCTGGATGATGCCCACATCTCAGCCTGGCCAGGTGGACACTGTCCTCACGAGGGAGATAGGATTCAGAAGGATGGATATCAGGAGGCTGTGCATGCAGCTGTGTGTTGTCTTTGAGTAACTGAATGGAGCGGCAAGTGATTTGAGTATGATATACTTCTGGAAGCTGGTCTGAGGCGGGCGGGGGGGGAAGAGATGACAGTATTTGTGTATGATATTGTGTGCTGGGTGTTGTTTTGATGTTCCTTGGTGTGTGTGTGTGGATGTGATGCCATGTAGTGTAGTGGATGTTGTGGGTTTGTAGAGGCTGCAGCAAGAATTTGGGTGCCTCTCATGTCTAGATGATCCTTGACTTTGAGGATTTTGGTTTCTTGGTGTAGGTGGTCTGTGGGTGTAGTAGCTGTGCAGCCTGTGATTATTTTTAGGGCCTTGTTTTGTATGGTCTGAAGAGTGTTATAGTGTGTTTTAGTGAGGTTAGAAGCCCAAGCAGGGCCTACATAATTCATCACTGAACATATATATTGTTTGTATACTGTGGTGGTGGTTTCTTTGTGTCCAAATGTTGCATGGGCAAGTGACCTCAGGGCATTGAGTCTAGGTGTTAATTTATTTTTGATGTTTATGATGTGTTGTTTAATTACAGTGATGTATGTTACACCAAGGATTTTGTGTGTTTGTGTGTGTGTGTGTGTAATGGGGTGTAGAGGCAAAGTGGGGATCCTCTCTTTGGCTCAGTGGTAACGTGCGCGCGATTCAAGCGCGGGGGCCTGAGTTCAAATCTCGGTCAGGACAGTAATTAATTTATTCAGTTTCATTTCAGTTATTACATGTGTGTGTGTGTGTGTGTGTGTGTGTGTGGTAGGGGAGTGTTTTTTATGGTAAGGTGTGGGATGTGACTGTGTTCTGCTGTCCAGTTTGTGAGAAGGGTCACTGTAGATTTGGCTGGGGCTATTTTGAGTCTGTTTGTAGTGAACCATTCGTGTAGTGTGTTGAGGTAAGGTTGGAGGATGTGTGCGGCTGTGTATGGTTTGGGCATGTGGAGAGGATGAGGGATGATAATTGGGTGCAGAAAGTGAGAAGTGTTAATGTTAGGGGTAGGGTTGTGAGAGGTAGACTGGAAAAGACCTTCAAGGAGGTCATTGAATGTGACCTCAGGGATAAGGGACTGAATAGGGAAGCAGCCAGAGATCGAGCAGCGTGGAGAGCCACCATTAGGTGACCAAGGCCGACGCAGGCAAGCATGTTGGAGCCTTCAAAAACGAAATGAAACGAAACGAAACGTACCATCCTTGTAAGCAAGACTAGTATGCTCAACCTGAATGTCACTTATTTCTGATTCAGTTCTTTTGTAGTGAGCTATCATGCCTGGTTGGCCTTGTTTGTCTTGTGTTGTATTGACTGGTTTTATTATGTTCCTTTATGAATGGTGCCCTCTGCTCCTCCAGTAGTTAAGTTTCACATCATGGTCTATGTGGCTGTGCCTGCCTCAGTAGCATGAGGTTTTAGGTGTTTATGAGCATATTAGGCAGGATTATATGGTATAGCTTGCTTCTTTGGAGTGGGTTGGGCATTTGTGCTTTGATGTAAGCCTCCTGTTTTCTTTACACTTGCATTTTGTTATGTTGGACCTTATGATATTCTAGTGACTTCCTGGTGCTGTTTAGCATTAACTGTACTCTTGTAACATTCTCAGGATTTTGCTTTTGGGTGGATGATTTTGGTCCTACTGTTGTTTTGTATTTTTTATTAATGGGAATGTGGTTCTCTGCCACAACTACAACCCACCATCCTCTGCTTTGGGGATTTGGAGAGAGTTTAGGGTCATTTTATTATATGATCAACTCTGCCACCTTGATATATTAGTGCTACTCCCAGTGGCACTGCATTAATTTGCGTTCAGCTTCAAGACCTTATTGATGTATCTTACAGGCACAAGGGTGAAAGAAAAGAAGAAGCTCATAGCAAATTCATGGAAGTGCAGGAAGCTTATGAAAGACTTTCCTTCATCAAGAACAAGAGGATGAAGAAACAGAAAATGATGAAAATGGAAAGTGGCGATGAGCAACAGGATGAAAAACAAACACAGAAACATGCTGAGGATGAATTGTGATGAGAACGGGAACAGGTCACAGTGCAGTATGTAGAACAAGTTTAACTTTTCTAGGAAATTTTTTTTTTATAAAACTAGATATAATGTACCAAGACTTATTAGGACTGACCCTATGACTGGTAGGATTTTCCGTCAGGTACATAAAAGCGCTTAGGATTAATCTGACTCTTGCACCATAGTCCTGTATATCTGTTGAGGCGAATGGTTTAGTAGAGGTCAGTTTTTAACTTGTTGACTCTTACTGTATCCTTGATGTGATTGAAGTCTCCTGGAGTTAAATAAGATATATAATATTAGCAGCAAAAAGGTTAACGAGATGTGCGAAACAGATTAATTATTGTGATGCAGTATGTTCAACAAATCTGATGTTTATAGTTATAAGGTGTTGGGATACTGATTTAGAAGTTTATTAAAAAACTACAAATGAGTTATCAAGGCAATTTTTTGTATTGCAGCTACCATGTACCAGATTATTTTATTATTTTTTTTTTTTCTCCCAGACATTTGCCATCTCACCTGTAGTACCAAAGTAAAGAAAGTGACAGGTGTTTGTGTTATGGAGTTCAGTTGGAGCTGAAGCTAGTGTCATTGTTAATATGTAACTAAGTAAAATGCACATTATAGGGTAAAACGGAGTAATTGTGCCGTGAACGGTGGTTTTTGCTAAATAGAAACCGCTACATATGGAATTTTGACATGTTTATTGCTTTATCTGTACATTGAGGCTTTCTGCTAAAGATACCTATAATTGTTTTTGCCCATGCCGCAGGTCTTTGAAAAAAAAATGTCTCAAGGTGAAATTACCCTGCGCTACAGGGTAATTTTGCCACAAACTATTTGATGTTATTATTGTTATAATAGTTATTGTTATTATTGTTATAATACCACACTACATATCATACACAGTTGATTATAACTAGGCTTGGGTAACCTAGGCTACCATACAGTAGGGCCTATGTTATGTATTGGGCAAGCTTTATGTCAGTGGCATCCATCATTGTTTCATTGATTGTCTCACGGTTGTTAAGTTGGTCAAGGGGACTCCCTTGGCACGAGTGCATGACAGGTTACTGTTTTGTTGTGTGTGTGTGTATGTGTGTGTGTGTGTTTGTGTGAGAACAAGCCAAACAGTTCTGAGCCACTTTTAACCTGAAACATGTAAATAATGGGTAAATAGAATGTTCTTTTCCAATTGTTATTGATGCAAATAAGGCTGAAAAAATTCAGTAAACAATTTAATTTCTCCAGTGCCATTTTATTGCACAGTGGATCAAAACTTCACTTGACCTTGTTAGGGCGGCATTCCTCTAAAACCTAAATCCAACAGAAGCCGTATTCATGCAATAGTTTTGGAGCCAAGGGCCTTTGAATTGGAATTATTGGCTTAGTGGCGAATGTACCCCGTTTTACCCTAGTGATTTCATGAAAGGGATCAGGATTGCAGCTTTTTTTGAGTTGGGAATAACTGGGTATAAGAGCATATTAGTTTTACATTTAAGCTTGCTGTGTTGGACACCTCGGATAAAGGAAAATAAGTTCATCATCATCATCATCATCATCATCATCATCATCATCATCATTCGGACCTCATTTCCCACCCTAGAGCAGGGTGAGGAGTAGCATCGTCCAGACAGCCCAAGTTTTCCCAATTCTATGGGCCATGCTTCCATTCACTCATCATTCAAGCCCTCGGAATCCTGGCTCTATTTGATACCCCCAAAACTTTCACCACATTCTGTAGCTTCACATAAACTTATCCAATAGAGTCAATCTGAATGGTGTCATGTTGAAAGGGGTGCCAAATCCCTGATCATGCGCATCTTCTCACGAAATTCATCCAGCCAACTCAGTTGCTTATCAGTCCTTTAGCCTTACTGACTTCCACACTTCTCTTTCTCACACACTCATTCACCATATTCCTCCACCTTCTCATTGGTCTACCTCGCCTCCTGCCTCCTTCAGATTCGCTCAGATATACCTTTTTCACCACTCTCTTGTTATCCATTCTCTCCACATGACCATACCCTCTCAGTACACTTGTTTGATTCTGGTGTCCACAGACTTCCTCATTCCACAACTTTCACGAATCACATTATTTCGTATTCTATCCACTCTCCATGCTCCACATACAGTACATTCCTCAGCGTTCCATTTCCACTGCTCTCACTTTTGACTGCATTTTCTTGCCACACCATAGTCTCACATCCGTAAGTTAAAGTTGGCACTAACACTCCATATAAACCTTGTGCACTGTGACACTCAAGCCTCTGTTTCTTATTAAGGCCTTCATAGCACCAGCTACTTTCCTTCCTTGTGTCACTCTACTTTCCACTTATTTTGCACATTTTCCACACTTTTCTGTCACTGTACCCAGGTATTTGAACTCTCACCAATTCCAGTCCATCTTCATTCACTGTAACATCACACCGGGAGTCACCTTCTCTGTTGATAACCACCACTTTACTCTTTTCTACGATTACTCTCAAGGCGTGATGCTCACAGACATTAACAAAACTCTGCACTAGTCTACCAAGTTCTCGTCTGGCATTTGCAAGTAGCGCTGCATCATCAGCATACAACAAATTTGAGATTTCCCATCCGTCACCATTCATTACCAACACCATCCCTCTCTCCATTACTCATGTTTTACTTCTCTCATCACCCCGTCCATATATATATATTGAGCAACCATGGGGACATTACACAACCTTGTTGCACGCCCACATTGATCATGAACCATTCACTTAGATGCCCATTTACTCATACACATGCCTCACTACCAACATAAAATCTCTTGACGGCACCCAGCAGGTTACCACCTACACTGTACGTGTGCAAAGTCTGCTTTGTCGTATGCTTTTTCCAGACCCATAAATGCCATAAACTCCTTATTGTCCTTCTCACAAGACTTCTCCACAATCTTTCACTGCAAATATTTGATCCACACATCCTCTGCCACTCTTAAAGTCACCCTTTTCATCACTCACTGGGACTTCTGATATCTCTCTTACTTTCTCTGTAATAATTCTTCCATATACCTTCTCTACAACACTGAATAAACTTATGCCATGATAATTCTTTCATTCACTTTGCTCACCTTTATTTTTGTACAGGGGTACAATCACAGCCTTTTTCCACTCTGCTGGCACAGTTTCACTCATCCATGCCCTCTTACATATCTCCAACGAGCACTTCATTCCACTCTCTCCACTACACTTAATCATCTCTGCATACACCTCATCAGCCCCAGCTGCTTTCTCATTTTTCAGCTGCTTCACAGCATTTTTCACCTGTGAAAGTGTGACGTTTCCTGCTACTGCATTCTTTCTCTGCACTTTCCCAAAACCAGTCATGCTTACAAGTGCTGTGCTCTCTCTGTTCCCATTTATCAGGCTTTCAAAATATTCTTTCCATCTGGTTCTTACTTCATCTTCATGGGTTAATAATCTACCACTTACATCCATCACACTTTCACATTTCTTTCCACAGTCACTTCTACATTTCTGCACATCTTTCCAAAATAACCTCCTATTTTCAGAGTAATTTACATTCATTTTTCATCCTAGATCATTTACCTCCTTCTTTTTCCTCTTCACCAGTCTTTTTATATGCTTCTTGCTCTCAGTATATTCATTTCTTATTTCATTTGAACCCCTGTTCTGTAACCACTCTAGCCACTTCTTCCTCTTTTCCTCCGCTCTCTCTTAACCTCTTCATCCCACTGTTCCATACCTTTCTTCTCTCTTGCTACTTTTGCCACACCACACACTGCTTTAGCATTCCTAACTAAGCAATCCCAATGTGCATTCCACAGGCTGTCCAGATCCATTTAATTCCAATTCACTGATTCCAACTCCTCCCCTGTGTTGGTCCTGTATTCATCTGCCATTTCTTTGATCCTCAGCTTCTTGACTTCTCAGTGCTTTCTTAAAAAAGAAAAGAAAAAGTAACATGAACTTGAAGTACTGTGATTAGTAAAGTCATCCTTCCTCCAAGTTTTCTGTGTATGTGTTAGCCCATGGTTTTGTGAAAGTTGGGCAGTTGAAATCGAACTATAAGAGCTAATCTGTTAACCTCATCTCCAACCTAACACCCACGTGTCCTCTAACATTTTTAGATGGCTGAACTTGCAAATTGAAATGTTTTTCTCAGATACATACTGCAGTGTACTATTCAGAGATAGAGCAGATGTAAGGTGTTAACGTTAGGAAAAGCATTTTGCTAGACATTCTGGCACTACTCTTGATGGATGAGGATGGCTGGATTGGTATTGAGAGGGGATCCAAGGCTGAGAAGTTGGGGCTGAGATTGATCTTCATATCCTTTGCACCTTCACTAGGCAATGGAGGTGGAAGGAAACATCTCAGAGAGACTGTTGTTGCTTTATTCCTTTCTGAGTTTATGTTTTATATTTTATTTCATTTAATGTGTGTTTATGGATTGAGGCTCACAGGCCATATATCACCGTACTTCAAATCTGAAGTGTTGAAGGGATGTCGGGTGTAGGTGGGGAGTGATCTACTTAGCCTGCGCAAGTTGGATTAGGGTCATAGTTTTGGTAGCTTTGGAAGTCAAATATGTATAAGTCATATCTGCGTAAGTTGGATGATGACAGTGTACTGAAGTTCTTAATATCCCTCTGTGGTACAGTTAATCAGTAGTTTATATTACTTGTGTTCTTCATTAACTATTTTTGCTTTTTTTTTTTTTTTTTGAAGTAATGAAGCTTATCAACTGGTTCAGTTATCAGATTTTTAAGGTTTATGTTATGTGTATAAGACTGCAGTAGATCCATGTTTTCCACTAAAACTTTTAGGCAGCAGTGATAAAGGATGCAGATAATGCTCTGTGAGCATGCACCAAGGCTATGATGTCATTTGAATCTCATTGCACGAGTATTATGTGTCATTAGGGACGAATCAAATTGAATGATGGCCACTCATTTTGATTTTCAAAATGGGGTGGGGTAGAGGGTGATAGTGCTGTGTAAAATGTGTTCTGTGCTGTTGGAGGGCACACAAAATGAGGGTCTACTGTACATTAATGATGTTGATTTTTAGCAACTTAATTATTTGTAGGTGGGGCACTCACAGTTCACACACTTGATGTAGTGCTGCTCTGGGATGACTGCCCTTTCCTCTCTTCCAAACTTCTTTCCTTCTGTCCTCTTCTGTCTTTCCTTCATTCTTTCCTCTTCCTTATACCTGCGGGTGACTCTACACCGAGTGACAAGCGAAATGGTTTCCTGTACACCGGGAAACCATTTACTACACAGGGTGGTAACCATATAACCCGATTATGGCACCTGGTGGTTTAATGGGTAATTAAGACACTCCAATTGGATTGAGCCTTTGCAGTTTTATATCCAGGGGGTGATTGGGGTTAATTGCTTATGTAATGCCACTCAGGGAGGAGTGAGGCTGGTCACTATCATCTTAATTGTTGGGACCAATTTGCCCAGGCCTGGGCTCCTACTCTCCTTATGGGGCAACATGGGATTAGATGATGATGATTATGATGATGATTACTACTAATCAAGAAAATGAGTACACTTAATCAAGACTGATTTGAGGGGAAAGCTAGTCCATATCACCTGATATTGCAGATAAATTGGGTTCCAAAGAGAGGGAAACTCATATGTTTGTTGTGGCCAAGGGAAAAAAGAAGCATGGCCTTATAAATACAAGCTTGGAGACTGCAATACAGTACTAAACTATTTTCCTTTGCATATGAGTTTACTGTAGTGCACAACAAACACCATAGTAGGTCTAAATTATTATTACGTTACAATACAGACAGTGGAGAAGTTACTAACTTAGCAACTATATACATACCACCGGTGTGAAATGTAACATGCCAACAGCTTCATCTCATATTTGTGGTGTATACTTAGTGATGGCCAAGGTAAGGCTGCAAAGAAAATGGGTGAAGAGATGAAGGGGAAGACAGGAGGAAACAGCTCCTGTGAAAAGAGTGGAGAAGTTGCAAGAGAGTGAGAAAATGGTGGAAATATAAGAGCATAGTGGAAGAAAGATTGGGAAGGTATGAGCTAGAGCAGATGGAAGGGGTGGAAGAAGTATGCAAGATATTCATGGAAGACATAGGCACAGCGTGCAAGGTGGTTTGTGGAGTGAGGAAAAGATGCAGGGGTGTGCAAGGGACAGCATGGTGGAGTGATGAGGTGAAACGAGCTGTGGAACAAAAGAAGAAGGCATATAGTAACAGGCTAGTGAGTATAGGTAGAGGAGAAGATGAGAGAGAGAAGAGAGAGGTATATGTAAGCAGGAGGAGGGAGGTGAAGAGATTGGTAAAGGAGAGTAAGAAGAGAGTGGATGAAGAGTTTGGGAGGAATTTGAGTGTGAAATAGAGGGAGAGTAAGAAATTGTTTTGGAAGGAGGTAGAGAAAGTAAGACAGTGTGAAAGGGGAAATAGTAGGGGAGTGAAAGATAGGAATAATAGATTGCTGGTGGAGAAGAGAGAGAAAATGAGGAGATGGAAAGAGCACTTTAAGGATTTGTTGAATGTAGAGAATGGGAGCAGTTCGAGGATAAGTGGTTGGGGAATGGCTGGGAGAAGAAGAAATGAGAGGAGGGAGGAAGAGATTAGTAGGGCAGAAGTAGTTGAAGCAATGAAGAAGATCAAGATGGGAAAGGCCCCAGGAATTGATGGAGTGTGTGGTGAAATGCTGAAGTATGGGGGTGAGATTGTTGTGGAGTGGATATGGAAGTTGTGTAGATTAACTTGGGAAGAGGGAAGGGTTCTGGAAGATTGGAAATCAGGTATAATTATTCCTGTGTACAAGGGAAAAGGTATGTGGTAACCATAGGGGTATTTGCCTTCTTAGTATGATTGGAGAAATATATGGTAGAATACTTATTGATAGGGTTAGACATATAACAGAGGAGCTAGTTGGAGAACAACAAGGGGGATTTAGGAAGGAAAAAGGGTGTGTAGATCAGACATTTGTTCTAAGATGTTTAGTGGAAAAGTATCTAGGAAGGGAAAGAAAGTGTATGCTGCCTTCATGGACTTGGAGAAAGCATATGTCAGAATAGATAGGCAAGGTATGTGGGAGGTATTAAGAATATATGGAGTGGATGGGAAATTGTTGAGTGCTGTGAAGAGTATGTATGAGGGAGCTAGGGCTACAGTGCAAATGCATGGTGAGCTGAGTGAGTTCTTTGATTTAAATGTGGGAATGAAACAGGGATTTGTGATGTCTTCATGGCTGTTTAATATATTCATGGATGGGGTTATAAAGGAGGTGCAAGGTAGGGCAGTGGATGTGGGAGTGGTTCTAATGAATAAGGGTGAGGTGTGGAAGATACCAGTGTTGCTGTTTGCTGATGATACAGTATTGCTGAGTGAAGATGAATGGGAGTTGCAAGGTTTGGTGAAAGAGTTTGGGACAGTGTGTAAGAAGAGGTATCTGAAAGTTAATGTAAACGAGTAAAGTTATGGTGTTTGAGAGGAATGAAGTCACAGAATGCACAGTGAGGCTGGATGGTGAGGATATGGAGAATGTGAGTGCATTCAAGTACTTGGGTAGTGTGATGAGTAAGGATGGAAGTTTTGGGGATGAAGTGCTTGAAAGGGTACAGGAAGGAAGGAAAGTTGTTGGTTCACTAAAAATGGTGATGAGAAATAGGGAGGTGAGTATGGAAGTTAAGCAGTCACTGCATGATGGTATTGTGATCCCTACCCTGACGTATGGAAGCGAGGTGTGGACCTTGCTAGAGGGAAACAAGTCAAGAGTGAGAGCAGTGGAAATGAGTTACTTGAGAGGAGCATGTGGAATAACATGGAGGGACAGGTTGACGAATGAAGAAATGAATGAACGTTGTGGGGTGGAGGTGGAGATGATTGAGAAAATTAGGAGAAATACACTGAGGTGGTTTGGACATGTGGAGAGAATGGAGAATGAAAAGCTGACTAAGAGAGTGTCTGTGGGTGACGTGGAGGGGGGAAGAGAGGGAGGGGGAGACCAAGGATGAGGTGGAGGGATGGAATTGAGAGGTATATGAGGGAGGGGGGAGTGAGTTGGGAGGAGGGCAGTTAAATGGTGGGTGACAGAGCGACTTGGAGGTGTTTTATCTGCTGCCACCCTTTGCAGGTGTCGGGCTATAGATAGATAGATAGACTTATTTGCAGTTTAGATATCTTGACTGTCTTAGATAAATGAAATTAAGTAAGAATGTGTGTGTGTGTGTGTGGTTGTTTATGGAAGTGTCTGTCTGTTTGTTTGTTTTGCAGTACAGTAAAATATAAGCAGCAGAAGAAAAAGTAATGTGTAGTACTGTACAGATCAACCTCAAGCCTTTGTGTGTGGCTCAGTTTCCTGGCTGACTTAAAGGAGTCCTTTATGTATCCTTGACTCTGCTCAAGTATGTGTTGTGAATATTGATAGTACAGCATAATGTTGTAGTACAGTATTATGATGTAGGTTTGTTATTTCAAAGTGTTAAAATTTGTAAGTACAAACACATGGGTGAGCTAGACTACCCACCAAGATATAATAGGTCCATATTCTTGTTGGTTTAGGAGGCTCCCTAGTTACTCTACTCTGACAAATTATTTTTGGATGCAGCTGGTTAATATCCTTTTGCACATTATTCATGTGGAATGTGGCAATATTGGAGTGATAGATGTAACACAGAGGAGGAGAGTAAAGTGTAATTAGCAAAATAAGTCACTTGGGAAATGATGTTAGGGAGCTTCCTTAATGGACGAGAATTCAAGCCATAATCTGGAGTAGTTTGCCAGTCCATATTAGTGGGTTTCCAGATAAAGCAGGTCAGGAGTAAGTGAGTTTTTTTCCAGTACTTTGTGTTGTTCATTAGAAAATAACAAAACTTGTCAGGTGCAACTCCACTGTTACCTGTTTCCACTTACCACCACATTAATGTAACACATTGTTAAATGCCATACCTGCATCATGGCAGTGCACAACCTGTCAAATGGAACAGCTGTGGTGTAGGAGATTTGGGAAAAATTACCTATTGCACTTCAAGAATGTTAATGAAAATAGCATAACATATAAGAACAAAAATCATGCACAAGTACATCACTTGTCCTTACAAATATAGTAAACCACTGATATACAGAACCCCCTTTTAGCGAATTTTGGTTTTAACGCCCACCTTGAGCTGGCCTAATGTTATGTTCATATGACGAATTTTCGTTCAGTAAAAAAAGGGACGTGTGGGTAACACTGACCAGTATGGTGTCGCTACACACACACATGCACGCACGCACACTCCCACACACTTGCCCTTCTCTGCATCCTGCAGATTGTAGCATCAGTCTCTGGGTGACCAGCATTGTTAGAGTACCCATAAGTAGAGCATTTATTGAGAAAAGGAGCCATTTAGACCTAGCTGTGTGTTATTGTGTATGAGTGTACAGCTGAACGACACAACACCTGGGAAATTACCGAACAGCATGGTGTTCAGCCTTAATGAACTATCAGCTTTAACATCAAGGGTCTGGTACGAATTAGTTCGTTATATCTCGGGTGTACTGTAAAGCAAACTGGAAGAATAGGTGCCCCCATTTACAAATGTTAATGAGTTGAAGACATTTTACTTTAGGCTGACAGCGTATATTTTGGCCAGCTAGCATCCACTCATGTGGGGAGTAGCCGCCACCAACCAGTGGATTAGACAGAGGTTGCATCACTTTATGCATGGCTATTCGTCAAGTACAAACATGCACTTCACACCATAATGAAACACACAAGTTTGAAAATGTACTAGGAAAGATTCTGGAAGACATACTGCAGGCTAGTGGAAATGCCTTATGAGAGGCACATTGTAGGTGAGGGTTAAATGTTAAAGTAACACAGTCTTTGAAGTAGATAAGGATGGTGAATCCAGTGGTCATATCTTTTGTGGAATATGTTGTAATTGTAGAGGTGTTAAGCATGGAAAGTTGGAAAGTATATAAATAAAACTGTAAGCTAAAATGAGCTGACAAGGATTTCTTGTGGATAGTCACTTAACCAAAGCAATATATGTGTCATTAGACATGCAGTGTAAGTAATGCAGGTTACATTCAGACTTGAAAGCTACAGACTGCCAAGCTCTGTTACTTTTTCTGTATGATGATGGATGGATGGATATATTTTTAAATTTGTTAAGTGTTTTGCATTCTTTATGAAAAATTGGGATTTTCAAAAAATTTAGAGCAATCACAAAAATGTCATTTTACTGCACTTGATTTGAAGAGATCACCTTCATGGTAGTTGATATTGTTGCATAACCCCAGTCTCTCTTGCTGAGCAGACCCGTCAATCAGAGATAAGCAGCAGTTCCTCTGGAACCATCCCACTGGTACAACATAGTACAGAACAAACAGTATGTAGGGATCTGGTACACTGTTTGGGTAGACAGTGTATCATGTGGGTCAAACCAGGATCTTTTCCCACATTGAGCTGCAGGAAAATACAAGGTGGTTTGGTTCCCGTGTGGATGCCACAGCTGCTCCACCTAAGATACACAGCTGCACCATGTGTAGGCTCCTGTCAGTGCCTCGTTCATTGTGGTAAAGGAATACAGTGACTTCAGTTTGTTCTTAGGATACGAGATATTCAAGTAAAAAACGGTTGTACTGTGTACTGATATGAAGATATGAATCACCACTGAAGATTTAGGTCTGTAGTCTTGTGTGATCATCTCAGATTTTATATTATAATCTGGTGTCTCTCTCTCAGACAGTTCCTGCAAAGTAGGTTCTGGCTGTGGTAAGAAGGGTTATTGAGGATATGAACCACCACTGAAGAGTTAGGTCTTGTATGATCTCTGGTTTTGTGTTATTTCTGGTTCCTCTCTCTCAGACTGTCCCTGCACAGTAAGTTGTGGACATGGTAAGAAGGGTTATTACAAGCGAAGGTGAAGCCTTCATGAGTCTCTCGTCAAGTAGCGGCATTTTCTCATATGAGCAACACACCCCAGCCCAGCCTGACCTGGCCCGACTGTAACGCTTTTGAGAAACTTATAAATCGGCAACCACAGGGCCGATCACTGTGTGGTTTGCACCATATGATAGCCCCATTCTTCAAGATTGTTTTTGACAGGTTTCATCATACCCCAGCAGTTTACATGACGCGTGCGAAGTGTAGCATGTCAAAAATCTTCAGAAGAGGGCCACAGGCCAGACAGTTTGTTGTAAAGGCATGAAACTTGGTAGGTAGATATCCATGAATATACACTAGGCATTCTCGGGGTGTAAGGTGACATATCAGTGCTTATGGATTTAAATAGCCTCGCTCGTATCTCACTGACAGACGTGTTTTACTGGTTGGTAAAGAAGGGTTCTGTGTTAGTTTGTACTTGTTTGCAAGTTAGTTATTATCTTTCATGTTTCTGGTGGGTAAAAATACCTCAGTATGATGATGTTTGTAATTTGTGGCTGTAGGAAGCATGGAAAATGGTTATACTGTATTTATGATAATTACTGTTTTTGGTAGCAGTTTTTTTTTTTTTTTTAAGATAGTAGAATATACTTGGTGTGATATTAATTACATAGTGTTGTATTTATATCAGTAGACTAGAACAGTTATGTAGGGTTTCTGTACTTGTGCACAAAATTCTTGCAAACAAAAACATTCCATAGTTTAATTTAAAATAAAATTTTTTACTTGACAGCAGTATTTTTCCTTAAAAGTTTAGGACAGCAGTTAGGTTGGCTATAGTCCCTGTCCTATCCTGACCATCATGCACACAAAGCTTTAGGAGCCACATCTAAGAAACATGTATTGTACTTTGTTCAAGATGTTAGGTACCACGTTGATAACTCACATTATATTGTTGAGTGCGAGACACTGAAATGGTTTAGCCTAAATACGAAAAGACAAAAGTAAGAGTAGTGGAAGTTAATCAAATGAGTGTGTGATTGTGAATGTTTAGGAGGAGGAGGGGGATACTCTTAAAAATGGCAGCAATAGTACTCATTCATTCATTCATCACCTAATCCAGTGTTGCCCCATGAGAAGCATAGGAGCCTGGGGCTAGGCAAGTTGGTTTTGACATTTAAATGACCAGCCTTACTCATCCCTGAGTGGCATTACATTAGCAGTAAACCTTAGCCACCCCTTGGATATAAACCTTCATCGGCTCAATCCGACTAGAGTGCCGTAATTGCCCACTAAACCACCAGGCACCATAATTTGGTTACCACCCAGTGTAGTAAATGGTTTCATTGTGTACAGGAAACCATTTGGCTTGTCACTCAGTGCTGAGTCACCTGTAGACAGAAGGAAGAGGAAAGACAGAAGTGGAAGGATAGAAAGAAGGAAGGAAAAGGAAAGGGCAGGCACCTGAGAGCAGCTGTACATCAAGTGAGTGGGTGGTGAGTGCCCCCATCAACCACTAAGCAACAGTATTTAACCATTGAATAAAAGTTACTGAAGGTCTGAGAGAGCATGAACAGGTAGTGAAGTTTAATGAGATTCACATTTGATTTATGCCCAGCAGCATTTATGGCCATACCGGCAGAGCAAGAATGGGAAAGTTTTACAGTGTAGTGCACTTGAATATTGTTGTGTTATTGTGACTTGTGTGTGTCATAGTCTATGTATGTCAGTGGTATGAAAGTGCAGTATCTGAAAAGCACACTAGTCCACTTTAAATACCGGGCTTATTGTGGGTTTTGGACCCTAGACTAGGTGAACACGCAGACTGAGGTGATAGCACTACTACTAAGCCACTCTCTCTCTAGTTATAAAACCACTACAGTATCAATAAACCACTAGCCGAGATGTCATGAAAGGCAGAATATAAGAATTTATATGCAGCTGAGTATGCAAAGATATCTGGCTGTAGATTGTTAGGTACAATACACTTTCCCTATACTGTATCAAAATATACAGTAGGCTGTCATTAATGTTAACATTAATGACTGCTTCAAGCCATGTAATCCAATTTTCCACAGTAGATATTATCATAACTCCTCCCTGTGCATGTACTGTACTTACTACAGTAACTTTATCATTCTTTTCTTGAAAGAGGTTTTCTTAACTGATGGCACTGAATGTACTGAGAATTTTAGAATTTTAGGTACTGCACATAGGTAAGTTTTTACTTTTCTAAGGAAAAATCTGTTTAATTTCTTTAGGTGGTGTTTGTACGAAAAAAAAAAGAGTGCTAGGATCATTTTTTTTTTTTTTTTTTTTTAATGAGGTTCAGGGACCGGTACTGAATATAATTCAGATGACAAACTGGTGTTGCAGAAGGCTGGGAAATTACATCTGAATCCGCCAGTGTATTTCTGTGTTCCCAGGTGGATTTGATTTCCAACTCCTGGTGTTAAAGTGAAAGGTAGCCTTACTACCACCAGACCATCCAGTCACTAAAAGATCTGCTTAACATGACCTTATTTAAAGGTATGCTTTCCCCACTGGGTGCTTTATGAGCAGACCCTTTGATTATTTGGTACTGTAGTTATTTTTGTACATCGCTGGCAGTGTTGTAGGGGCATTGCATATTGGAGCAGAGAGAGAGAGGCTAAAGGGAATCAGTGAGAGGAGAGGAGTTGATGAACATCATTTACCCTCACCATGTTCAATGTGCTGTATGTAGTAATGCCCCCACTTCCCTCACACTCACCTTGTTTGTTACTTTTTTTTATTTTTTTTATACCTTGTATAACTATGCTTTTTTTTTTTTTTTTTTTTTATACCCTGTATAACTATGCTACTCTTCCATTTCTCATCAGCTGGTGTTTATTTCACTGTGATTGTGGATGGGAATGGAAAAATTAGTAACCATTTAATATTTATAGTGATTTTTTTATTGAAAGACTAGTATTTAACAAATGAGGAAGCCATCTTAGATACTCCCATTTGCTGTCAGATTGTATTGGAAGGAATTGATCTCAGCCACAATTTTTAGCTGTCAGTATCCTCCAGGTCCTCTCCATAAGTTGGAGTGAATTTCAGGTCATGGCAGTGGAAACATGGCTTGGTATGGCTTCTGTGGCTGGGGTGGGGGTAATAGAGGGGTCCAATTCTTCATGTGGCTTTGTCACATTACATCCACATTACCTCCTACTCTGCCCATCTGACAATGCTGTACTTTTTCTGCTCAATCTAGGGAGGTAGTCAGAATTTAAGTACAGTGGAGCCGTGAATTACTAATTCGCGTATCTGTAAGCCGCAGATTTGTAATCTGCGATACTTTGCCCAACTAGCAACTAGCCCCTATTTTTTTTTTTTTTTATTCCGCGGGAAAAACTAGAAAAACTCGGTTCCTAGGTTTCAAAGTGGCTCATTTCCATGGAGATTTATAATATCCAGGCACCCATGATGTATTCTGCGGCTGCTAGCCAATCACAGACAGCCTAGACCCAGCAGCCAATCACAGCCCGGCCCTGGTGGCAAGTGTGCACACTACAGCTGCCATGTTTTTTTTTACCTCTTGTCCGCCAAATGAGTTCTGAGGCTTTTTTTTTTTGTCAAGGTTACCTCTCACTAAGCTCTGTTATGGACGATGGAGTCAGGTGAGGCCCCTTAATTATTGTTTATTTCCAATTAATTATTGTTTATTTCCGTTAAATACACGAATATTTCTAAGACTGTTTGTATTTGTTGTTGGCTAGTTAGGTGTGGTTAGGGTGCTTTAGGGGGGTTCCACGAGGTTCCAGACGAAATATCCTTTTTTCCCATTGGTTCTTATCTTTGTAAACCACGGATTTCGTAAACCGCAGGTAGGCACCAGTCTCTAATTGCCACATTAGGCAACTCCACTGTATGGTGGTGAAATGGGGCAACAGTGACTATGACATACGAGAGTACCAAGAGGGAATAGGTAGGAAGAATGGAAGGGTGCAGGTGGTTTGGGGCTTGCTGAGGATGGACTTCACAAGCCACGTATTATGGAACAAGGGTGATGATGGTGGTGGGAGAGAGGAGCTGACTGGCAGGTGCAGCTGCTGAAGAAAATATGGATGGTTGTAGGCAGTTACGATAGAGGGTAACCTAAAGGAAGAGTTGGTGGGGGTGGGGCATGTATATGAGTGTGGCATTGAAGAACAGGGTTGGCAAAGGAGAAGAGGTCTCCAAGAGGCGGAGGTGAGCTAGTCTGATTAGTGGGTTGTGGTAAGCTCAGTTTGTCAACCTGTGACCATCACTGATATGTTCTTGAATGTGGGCAGAGTGAGCACCAGCCCTGGGTCAGAAGGGATAATGTGTGTGCCCAGGTGGTAAACACACACACGCTTGCATTCGTCTTGAAAAAAAAAAAAACAATGTAACCTGACTTTCCTTTTTGATTGTGTAGTCTAAGCATAGGTAATGGTATCATTGATTCCTTAATGTGGTATGAAGATAATGTCCATAAAATGAATGTTTAAGAATTTCTAATGGGAACAAAATTAGTTTAGGAGAATAGCGTAAATTTGACACAAAAGGTGTGAAAAGGCATAAACATGCCTTTTAGTTTGTCATCAGATGCCAAGTATTCAGGAGTGGCAGATGCTTACTTTGTTGTTCTTTGAAGAAAAGCCTTGAATTAAAGAGAATGAAAGGGTTGCCACACCACACTTGCAAGCCTAAAGTGCCTATATTTATGGTGCATATTACCCTCACTCTGTCCCACCACCCACCTCCGTGTCAGCCCATCCTGCCCACTCCCCCCCTACCCCTGCCCCTTTT
Source organism: Birgus latro (assembly GCA_018397915.1). NCBI lineage: Eukaryota > Metazoa > Arthropoda > Malacostraca > Decapoda > Coenobitidae > Birgus > Birgus latro. Next base: position 64,557 of record JAGKTI010002541.1, read on the forward strand.
CTACTCCTGCCCCCTCACATCAGACTTGCAGAGAAAGTTTTTACGTAAACTTTTACCAGTCTTACTAGCCAACAGCCAACTTACAATGCCCATCTTCACATTGGTATTACCCACACCACAGCCTGACGCCCAACACCATCCCACCCAATTCCTCCCGCTCTTAAATATTCACTCCATCCACTTTAAACTTGCATGTCTTCGATCTTCCCACTGTCATTGCCGCCCCACATTCAGCACTCATCTTAAAAGCTGTACTTACTTTTATTTGACCTGCCACCCACCGTATATACCAACGTGTCTCGCCCACCCCTTGCACTACTCTCGTCATGTAGGTATGTATGCATTTATTTTTTGCTCCCCTTCCATGGACTTGCACCTTACCATCCTACATATAGGACACACAGTATACTTCCTCTTGTATGCCATTTCACCCACCACTATCCCAGCCTATTCCTCACCCTTTCCCACCCACTGTAGCACCAGTCGAGCAGGGCAGTACTCCCAAGGAGGATGGAAAGCTGATGACGGAGAGCTGGAGCTCCCGTTTCATCAGCCCTCAGGACTTGTTCCTGACCATCCTCCTTTGCTGAACTTTTTTAGTGTCTCAGTAACACAGAGTAGACCAGCATGCTCTCCAATACAAGTTTCTCTAACTGTCAGCACCAAACTACATACACGCTACACACTACACTTCCTTTTCAATTTTTTTTTCTAAAAAATGGCTACTGAAAATCGTGCCTCGGAGCCCCCGGGGGGGGGGGACCATAAATCCCCCCACAATCCGCCCCTCTCCCGGTGACGACTCTCGGAGCTCCCTGGAACCACTGCCTGACTCACTCCTTCTTCACCTTACCAACATTCGCGGCCTTTCCTCTAACTATCGCTCTGTTGAGCACCACCTCTTCTCCTCTAAACCTCACCTTCTCTTTCTCACTGAGACTCAGCTGTCTGAGGCAACTGACAGCAAACCCTTTTCTGTATCCTCCTACTTTCTCTATTCTCGTTTCAAAGCCAAAGGTGGCTGTTGCGTATATGTACGCAACGATCTATCTTGCTCTCGTGTTCCTGAACTTGATTCTTCTGAATTCTCTACTCTCTGGCTTCGGCTTTCCTGTCATTCTCTGACTAAATATATCTGTGCTGTTTACTTATCTCCTAATTCTACTGACTATCAAAAATTCTTTGACTATCTTACTTCTACGATGGAACACATTCTATCCATTTCTCCTTTCTCAGAAATCTCCATTCTAGGAGATTTCAATGTTCACCACCACC
>JAGKTI010002542.1:0-17354 GCA_018397915.1 Birgus latro
TTTAACATTTCAGTACCTTGAGTTACGTTATGGATCCAGACCTCTGCGACTGCTGGCTACATTTACCATTGTGTTCAACTCAGTGATGTTGATGGGTGTGGCCGTGTACGCACCCTCAGTGGCCATCACCACCCTCACCAACATCCCCAGCACCTACTCCATCATTATCCTCGCTACCATCTGTACCTTCTACACCACTCTGGTCAGCCTGCATTTTCTCTCTTTACTAATGGATTATGTAATTATTCACAGGTCTACAAAATCAAACGTTTTCCCTCATCAGGTACAAAATATAACATTTCAGACCAATATTTGACGACTATCATGAAAATGCAGTTCATTTTAGCGTGACACGTCATAGTTTTATGGAAACTACCTTTTATCATTTTGGTTGAATTTTACCGCTGGACGCATATGCTTACTTATAAAAACGAAGTTTTTCTTAGTAAATCTGAGGTTTCGAGGTTTTTTTTAAGTATGTCGATTTCTCGTATAAAATCAGTGTCTCCAAATAGTCCACATATACATTGTATTTTCATCTAAATTGAAATGACAAAACAGGAAACTCTTTTGCAAGACATATAACAGAGAGTGAGTTTCAGTGCACTTCTGCAAAGGTCAGACTACTCAAAATAGTCGAGCTTTAGATTTCCTTTGATGCTGCATTCCAGACTCGTCCCTGTACAACACCCAGCATTAATACAGGAGCATACTTTCATTCCAGAAGCCTTGATAGCGATGGTCCATTGCACTTATATCTTGATGGAAGCGTTCTCCCTGTTTGTCAGAGACGGCTCCAAGGTTCTGCTCGAAACTTCAAGATGCGAATGGAGAAAATGAACTTTCAGCAACATCCGACACCCCATAGCAGGAAATGAATTGATAAGTCTCTCAACATCATCTTCATAATCCGGTGATCTCTTCTTTCCCAGGAAATTTTCACATATCCCCTAGCATGAGGTCCAGGCAGCCAGTTCCACTTCGGCCAGATAGGTACTGAAGTTGTGGTCTCTCAGAAGTTTCTTTATCTGTGGGCCGATGAATATTCCTGCTTTCAGCTTAGCTTCAGTGATGCCTGGGAATTTGCTTGCGACATATCAGAATGCTTCAGTGTTCCTTCTTCCCAGTGTCTTCACGAACTGCTTCATTAAGCCGATCTTTATATGAAGTGGAGGAAGAGAAATGTCTCCGGGAGCAACCAGGGGCCCATTCGCGATGTTCGAGATTCCTGGATCGTATGTTTGTCTAGGCGGCCATGTCGACTGCATGTAGTGCTTGAAAGTTTTTTTTTTTTGTCAATAACAGAACAGAGGAAGGAAAAACAAATGAATAAAAAAAAAAATCCATACACCAGATTATTGGTGTCCTTTATTCATAAAATATCTGTAACAGTTGGACTTGAACAGCTGTAGGTTGAAGTTTGGAAGGAAACAACTCTGGGGAAGCGAGTTCCAGAGAGATGCAGTTCGGGAATAAAAGAATTCTGATAGGCGGAAGTTCTGCAATATGGCTGTGTGACATTCCAGTCATGAGCGCTGCCAGATGCCCGTGTAGCACGAGGGAAGGCATGGAGAGGTGGCACAATGGACGCAACTTCGTCTGAGCATTTGCCATAAAAATATATGTAAAATAATGCAAGGAAGGCAACATTCTTTCTTACTTGTAGGGGACGTAGTTTATTTAGAATAGCAGGGTTATTAGTAATTCCAACAGCTTTGTTCTGAATTTTGTCTAGTTGTTTTAATGCAACCTCTCAACATCCATTCCACAAGGGTGAGCAATATTCAAGCTGAGAGTGCACAGGACTCTTATAAATTATAGCTAACTGCTCATCAGTGAAGAAGTTACAGACTCTGTACAATAATCCTCGTTTCTTTGAGGCAGTTTTAGCAAGTGATCTGACATGAAGGGTCCAGCTGAGGGCATTGTTAAGTGAGACGCCGAGAATTTCAATACTTTTGGAGATGGGAATATTAGTAGCATTGAAGGTAATTTACGAATCTGGCAATATCTGTCTATTAGTAAATTGTATATATTTGGTTTTACTAGCATTAAATGAGACAAGGTTGTTTTGTCCCCATTCACTGATCGTAGATAAGTCTTGATTTATGGAGATGGCTGTACTGAGTTGAGAATTGGAGATATCAGACTTTGTAAATAGGTGTCTGAGTGTGAATGAACTGTTAAGAGTTGAGTCATCTGCATATGAATGGATTGGATTGTGGGTAACAGATAAAAGATCATTAATATGAACCAGGAACAGGGTTGGCGCCAGAACTGATCCCTGTGGCACACCGGAGTTAACTGAGTGGAAATTGGAATATACATCATCTACTTTTACTCTTATTTTTCTGTCGCTGAGATATGAGGGAAGCGAGGGAAACTGGACAGCAGGGAACGGTGCCATACTGTCAAAAGCTTTAGAAATATTAAAGGCTACTGCATGAGTTTCTCCATGTAGGTCAATTGACTGATGGATGGTATGAGTCAGGAGACTGAGTATGTCAATGGTGGATCTTGGAGAACCATATCGTCTATCACTAATTAAGCTGTTGGATTCAAGATGTTTAACTATGTGTTTGTTAATTAAAATTTCAAATACTTTACCAAGAGAAGATGTGACAGCTATTGGTCTGTAATCAGAGGGGTCAGAGGAACTTCCTTTCTTTGGAAGTGGGTGGATAATGGCTTCTTTCCATGAATTAGGGAATGAAGAGGTACGTATGCATAGTCTGAATAATTTAGCAAGAACAGAGGCAAGTTCTGGGGAATACTTTTTCAAAACAATTGGAGGAATTCCATCTGGGCCTGGAGCTTTGTTGGTAGGTAAATTTTCTAGGATGGATTTTACGTATCTTGTCTGTATTTTAAGTGGAACAATTTCGGGAGTGTCAAGTTCTAGTACTGGGACGTTCTGACTGACTTCCTCGATGGTAGAATTTCCGGCAAATGTACTGGCACCGATATCTGCTTTCCCACGCGGGTCATTTGTAATGTTGCCATCTGAAGTTTTTAGTGGGGGAATGGATGATGACTTGTTAAAGTTATTAGTGAAAGAATTGAGAGTTGACCAGAATATTGTATTGTCATTAGGGTTAAGTATTTTTGATGCTTGATTATGAAGAAAGTTTGATTTAGCGAGATTTATTACAGCTTTTGCATGGTTTCTAGCAATTTTAAACTGACAGAATGATTCAAATGTTTTTGATTTTAAGTAAGAGTTATATAATGCTAATGACTTTTGGGCTGTTGCTCTGGCACAGTTGCTATCAAACCATTTTGGAGAGTTCGATCTTTTAGTGAACTGTTGACTTGGTATGAATAAATCCATACCAGCTAGTATTAAGTCGCCAATGTGGGACTGTGTAGAACTGGCAACACTAGAGAAAAAAGACTGCCATAATGTCAGCAAGATAATTTCTAAATCCATCCCAGTTTGCCCTGTCAAAGTTGCATGGCTATCCCAGAGCCATAAGACACAACAGTGTTTTGTGAAGCCTGATTGCAGTCCCATCAGCAAACCGATCACTTTCAAGTGTCCACACAACTTCCATTCGTATTCTTCATATTTTATGGCATCTGAAAGGGCCACAATGTTTTCATAGCACTCTTTCGTGTGCACTGAATGTCCTAAAGGCCCAGAAGGTTTCATATTCCCATTGTACAACAATACCGCCTTCAAGCTTGTCTTCGATGAATTGGTAAAGAGACAGCTTGCAGTCCTAATGGACCCAGGTTCGAATCCCGGCCGGGGCAGGGAACAGTTTAAGGATTTGAATTTCACGAAAAGCATACTTTTCTGATCTACTAGATGACCTGCTGACATGTCATAAAAGTACCCCCGCTAATACCAGTACACCAGTCCTGTATGAGACAGCCCTAGTATATATTCAATAAGGATGGTGGGTGCTAGCACTGAAGTGGTGACATGTGGAGATGTAGGAGGAATACTGGGCCTCAAGGAGGACTACTACGACGTCGGAATAGACACTGAAGCCTTTGCCCAGAGTCGAACACGTTAACCCGTGATGTCCTGACCGATTTTCCACCTCCGACCCCCCCAAATTATTTTGGCTCAAACCTCCGCTTTTGGTGAGAAACATCGAAAATTCATAAAGATATCGCCCTCCTGAGCTTATAAATGTTGCTACAGGTGATAGTCAGCCTTACCTTTTCATTCTCTCTCAGGGTACCTGGCTTCAAAGAAAACGAACTATGGGAGGGTTAACTAATTCAAGCCACTTTAAACTATGTATTTATTTAATTATTTGGTATGAATTTATGTGTAGTACAAGACTATATTGATTTTCACACAATAATATAGGCGATATAAGCACTGTTCACTCACCAAACACATCAACATATGGCACCTTCCTTTATGACATTACCACCTCATCACCGCTGTTTGTTTCTTCCTCTAGCTTCTTTATTTCTTTGTCCTCCTCCTCAGGAATCACTTTCACCGTGAATTTCGTCATTGGAGAGACCGTGGCGCGACATGTCTTTACTGGCCAGGTCACTGCTAACAGATGAATTGCCAGGTGTAGGGGGGAGGGGGTAGGGGGGGTCAGGCGGGGCCAGGCAGCATCCCCGCTTGACAGCAGGTAGAGGAAGGTCTTCCACATATGCCTACCAAAAATCACCCATGAAACTTGAAAAATGTTCAAATGACTGACTTTGCAATTGCATAATGTATGGGTACATCGTCGGGTGTCACCATGACAAAACGTTGCGACGTATCCATACGTCGTCAGGACGCCTCGGGTATAAAAAAAAATGCCATTGAGAAGGATCATGTTGCTGTGAAAGGCAGTGGAAAAATCCACAAACGTCATTGCAAAAACACAGTGGTCCATCAACAGAAAAATGTTAATAAAGATCTTCATTTCGTTTTCTGAAGTATGGTACTTGCACATATTACTTGAACAGACATTTTTCTTTCAAACGAGATGCCAAAAGTTCGGCCTTGTCCTTCGGTAGTTCCAAATCTCGAATTAAGTCACTGAACTCTCTTTGAGAGAACTGTTCAGGTGTGTCTTCATTGTCGGGTAAAAATTCTGCATCCTGAGCTGCTTCATCTGACTCAGTTTGGACTACATGGTCGTCCTCATCGTCACTACTGGCGATATCATCTTCTGGTGGTACTGGAATGGGAAGACCTTCATCGTTGTGCGGCACTGGTTTTATAATGGATTCCAAACTGGAGTAAGCAATCTCGTGCTTGTTCTTAGCAGAAAACGCGGATATGTTGCCCTTGCAGAAGTAACAATCTGTAGCACTATCTTTCGACACACTCCATATCATAGGAATGGCTCTTATTCAGCCCATCTCTTAGTCTATTCGAACAAACTGTACAAACTACATGTGGTGCCCATTTTCTGTCTTGATCTGCAACAGCACAGCCGAAGTAAAGATGACAGACCTTCTTGATATCGTTCATGAGGCTGCGTCGCTGTCCCTTGGGAGTGAACGAACCACCGACATAGCAGAAACAGTCGCGGCTATTTTTGCATTTCCTTGACATTTCAGCTGATTCAGTAAACAACAACAGCTGCAAAATAGCATAACCAGTGTTAAGAACAGGAATATATATGAATACTGTTATATACGGTTTCAATATGAAGGTTCATCACTCATCTTAAAAACTAGACGTGGTTGGAAAAAACGGATGGGATTTTTGGACTTAGCACCCAAAACAGTATCAAGAGCACCACAAAACTTTCATGATGATTTTTTACTGTTGACAGGTAGTCGAAATCTTAAGTATTAAATGGCAAGGGGAAGTCCAATTTCAGTTTTTGAAAATAGTTTCTAAAGCACGTGTTAAGGACAAAAAGTAGCAGATTTCGATGTAGCTGACTTAACCATATTATATAATTATGAAGGCACAGTAAATTTAGTAACCTCATATTCCATAAATGACCCTTACTGATTATTAGCTCCCCTCCCCCATTTTAATCTTATCTTTAAGGATATCGTCACTTACCTGGTTCTTTAACTAAGTGAACTAACAACTAACAGCTCTGCTTGTGAGAAGCTCCTCAAAGATGTCCACTGGAAAATGTTGTACTATTCATTAATCCCTGCAGTCCCATTATGTACATTTTGTAGCATTCTTAGCTCCAGATCTATCTATCTATTTATTGCCAGACGCCACAATCCCGCAAGGGGTGGCCATTTGACTCTGAGTTATTTGTTTTACAGGGAGGGGCACTAACCCTCCACCAACCCACTTGTTGACACGTAGGGAGCACGTATGGTTTGATTTCTTCAATTTTCTGAATAATGTCCACCAGTGATTTGTGTAATGAATGCTACATAATTTTATGCAAGGCAGAAGGAACCAAAGGCTAGAAGCCCGCAAGTTGATCCTCCAAGAAAAAATAAAATATAACAGAAAACCAAATTAAAGATCTGTTCGTTTCGAGATGCCTGGACACACTGCATTTAAAAGACTGAAGGTCACAGGTAGTAGGGTATACAGACAGAGGAAGACAGCTTCAGAGTTGACATGTTGCATATATGAAGAACTGGGAGTACTGGTTTCTTGCATTAGAGCACTGGACAGAAAAGGGCTGAGAGTTTACTACTAGACAGGTGCTACGTACTCGCTGTAATTGTGGAAGGTTGCAAGCAGATAGTTCAGGGGAACAGTGACCATTCAAGTAGCGATGAAAAAGAGATAAAGATGTAACAGTGTAGCAAAGAGATAGAGGTAAAAGGGAGCCATTAAGAGGAAGAGAGTTAAGACAAAAAGCCTTTGACTTCACCTTGTTTAGAAGAGCTGAATGTAGGGAACCTTTCCACACCTGAAAGATGTACTGTATAACGCGGCGAATAAAACCCGTATATAAAGCTAACAACTGTGCAGGGGTAAAGAAGGAAACAAGTCGGCATAGCACACCTAATCTCTTGGACCCAGATTTAACAAGAAAGGTTATATGATTATTCCAACATAAATCCCGGGAGAATGGAACCCCACATGTATTCAAGGTTGAAGCCAGATTGAGCTGGGTATTGTTAAAAATTAGAGGATATTCCTATGGTAGATTTTGACGAGAATGGAACCCCACATGTATTCAAGGTTGAAGCCAGATTGAGCTGGGTATTGTTAAAAATTAGAGGATATTCCTATGGTAGATTTTGACGAGTCAAAAGCTGTAATAAAATGTGTTTTTGATGCATTAAAAAAAAATTAATTTTACCCCAGTCAGTGGTATGAGCCGAGCTAGATATTAAGCCTTCAGTAGTCTCATGCCATGTCTGCTGAAGTAACTGCTGATATGGATGCTGTGGGAAGGAAATGGAACAGTGAAGGGGAGAGTCATCAGTGTATGAGTGAATAGGGTTAGAAGTAGAGCTTAGAAGGTCATTGATGAATAGATGGATAAGAGTTGGTGATAGGAAAGAGCCCTGAGGAACACCACTACTGACAACACTAAGAGAAGAATGGGGGCTGTCTACAAAAGCAGCTACAAAGCGACCAGAAAGGTTGCTAGAGACGAAGACACAGAAGGATAGAATATGTAAGAGGGCAGTTTGGAAATTAAAGGCTTTTGCCAGGCTCGATCGAAAGCCTTTGAAATGTAAAGTGAAATGGCAAAGCTTTTGCCAAAATCTCTGAAGGAGGATGACCAGGAGTCTGAGAGGAAGGTTAGAAGATCGCCATTGGAGCATCCCTGGTGTAACCCATAATGACAACTGGAAAGAAGGTTATGATAGGAAAGTTGCTTTAATTTTATTTTTGTTAAGAATAGATTTAAAAACTTTAGAAAACCTGGATGTTAAAGCAACTGGACGATAGTTAGAGGGCTGGGAATTGTCACACTTCTTTGTGGCAGGCTGAATGGGAGGAAACTTGCAACAAGACGAAAAGGAATAAGTCGACAGACAAAGGCGAAAATGTTTACCTATGTAGGTGTATGCACAGAAGCACAGTTCTTGAGAAAACTCCCATCAGGCATTCCTTGTTAATACTGAGACCAGTGATGGCTGAAAACTCATCAACTGAAGAAAATTTAATGCCACCCATGAGGAAGTCAGAGGGGGGGAAGTGACGGAGGAGCAGCATTAGAATTATCTAAGGTGAAATTGGAGGAGAAAGTCTAAGCAAAGAGTTCTACTTTATAAGTACCGCAGAAGGAGCAGCTACAGAGTCATCAGAGCAGAAAAGAGGAGGGAAGGATGATGGAGTAAAGTTGTTAGAAAGGTCATTCCATTGCTGCAGAGATGTGGTGTTGGGAGGGAAAAACACTAGCTTCTTATTCAACTCATGCACCTTTTAGTGAAGGTTGATGGATGTCCTAGGGCACTGTCCAGCAGCATCCGCAATATGTCCACTATATTGTTTCCCTTTTTATAAGTAATGCAAGGGAAGAATAAATTGATATACGAGTATATAGTTATGCATCATAGCTAATATCACCCAGGACTTACGGTTGGACCTCAAAACAACACAAGGCTGTCCCAAACGAGTACCTCTGGATACATAGTGCTTACAACTGGTAAACAAGAAGAGGTTTTTACGTTGTTGCCTTCAGTATTTTTCCCCCTGCTTAACCTCCAAGCGCCGGGTGAGGGTTATAACCGATAAAAAATTGGTGGATCGGGGCGGCCAGGTAATAGCTATAACCGCAAGTGTTTTTGTGCCACAGTTTGATGTGACCATCACTTGATCTCGTCACCAAAGGGTGGGCATAGGCTCCCGGCACCCGAGGCAAGCATACCTCAGTCATCTCTGTGACTCTGGCAGGTTTAGGATGATGTTTTCTTACGTCTCTCATCCGATTCTGTTCCTGCCTTACGTGAACCCTTGCCTCTTTCACCCCTGCCAAGCCTCATTCCAAGGATACTAGGAAAGAGCTAAGTGATAGTGTAATGGGGTGTATAAAAGCCTGCATTGCCCAGAGGCAAAGAGGGGATCCTCTTGGTAACGTGCGCGCGATTCAAGCGCGAGGGCCTGAGACTGAATCTTGGCCAGAACAGTGATTAATCTATTCATTTTCATCGCAGTATTACATTGGTTGGCAGTGGTGTGGGATGAGAGGTAAGGGCCATGAGGGTCATATAATTTGTGGTCAGCCTTACATCCCGGTGGTGCCTCCAATGTGCTACGCTACCTTGTGGGTGAGCGAAACTGACCAAATTAATAACTAGGGGGAGAAAAGGGTGATGTAATGGGGTGTATAAAAGCCCACGTTGCCCAGAGACAAAGTGGGGATCCTCTCTTTGGCTCAGTGGCAACGTGGGCGCGATTCAAGCGCGAAGGCCTGAGATTCAATCTTGGCCAGAACAGTGATTAATTTATTCAGTTTCATTTCAGTTATTACAATAGTGCCATAGGGCGTGTCTTGGATGCAGCTGTGTCTAGCTTATCTAGTAATGGAGAAGTTATCACGTTGAGAACAATGCAAAAGTAACCAGCCTACCTCACTACCAAAAATTATGTATTCTTCATGGCCTTACTCATCAGCGCGACAGCTAGAGACCTGGGCATGGTTTATTCGCAAGAGGAAGAGTTGTTGAGTAATAAGGTTTTCAATCTGTTTCCCTATCTGCTGTACAGTCCAAGATAATAATTTATGAAAACAGGCAACTATGGGAAAATTGCCCATACTGAGAGGGTGACAGCAGTTTAAACAGCCTGGCAGTGAGGGGTTAAGGGTGAAACGATCATTTATAACCTTGAATCTGAGCACAGTCTTCTCATTGGCAATACAGAGACAGGAGAGCATATTTTCTCAGTAATGAAAAATGTTTAAATGTACCCTTTTTCTTTGGTCGTATTATTTCAGTCGAATAAAACTCTTCCTGCTGCTTCAGTATCTGCAACAACTCCCTCCTTCGTTATCCAGATACTGTGAAGACCGGCCCACTTTCAAAAGTGGTTAAAAAATCCGTGTTTGACAGACACCTGTGGAGTGCTAGTCTCATCCAAGTGAAGTTTCTGCCAAGTGTATGTGCCTTGTTCTGCAAGATGGCTTGAAATAAAGGCACGCATTCATAGGTGTGTTCTTTTATACAGACATATAGTACCCATTCCATTCTCTCTACTGCAGTATCCCGGAGCTGCGTCACCTGAGTTGTGGAAGGAAATATGGAAGTTCCGGCCATTTCCCTGATCTTGGCACTGCTTTTTCAGTGGAATATACAGTCGATGATGCCAGGCCATGTTTTATTTCAGTTTTTGCAGTGTATTTCTTCAACGTCTTTCTTCTTCTCTTATATCTCTATTACTATGATAGAATATTGAGGAAAGTACCCTCATACATCCTTCTTCATCTACTGGATTTATCTACTCTTTTAAAGGAATTACGAAGATCATGAGCCAGACCACACAAACAAGCATATTTAGTGACATGTCGCAACACGAATCAGAAAAGTTTATCAGCATTTGCGAATAGGAGTGGTAACAGTCACCTTTTTGAGTGGTAGAGATTTTTATGAGTTGACCATCTTACTTTCTGTTGGGAATGTTGGCAGTCTTATATTCAGTGTCACCACCAGTAGGCTGTGACTGCAACAGAAGACCTCTCTGCAGCCACTGGAGGAGACTGCAAAGTGGGAAACTTGGTAGACACTGTCAATAATCAACTATGAGACTGCACAAAAGAGTTACAGGTTCCTATGCACAATCCACATGTGAGTGAGGCATGACAGAGACACAGTGCACGTGAGAAGGCATGGGGCGGACAAACATACAGCTTTGAAACGCTGTTTGTAGCAATGGAGTACTCTGTGTTTGTTGAGAGTGATTTGATTTTTTTCTCGTGTGTTTGTGTGTGTGGATAGCAAAAGTGGATTGCATAAAATTATTTGCATATAAGCATCCATACTTATATCGGGGATGAATACAGCATAGTATTGCTGTGTAATCTGATTGTTCCATAGCTGGAAAGAACACTGATAGGTCTGCAGCCCATCAGAGAACGTGTTCAGCCATCTAGCCTATAAAAATCCTTATATATAGCTAGTTCTTGGTGACGCACACTGCCTTAGCACTTTATAAGCTTTGTCCCATAACCGCTGGCCAGCTGTGTACAATTCAGGAAAGCATTATCGATCCACCTTTTAGCTGATCAGTTATTAATCTCTTATGCAATACTACCAAATGTTTATTGTGCATGGATGATCCCATCACATGGTTTTGATGGCCACTGCTCGCCTCCTCGTTGTTTTGCGTACGAAGTGAACTGAAAACGAAGTCAGTAACTGTACAACTGCAAAAAGTATTATCGACTCGCCCTTAACTGAAAGTTTATGAAACTCTAACACTTGATTCTGAAGAATTTGCTGGGTTCCGAAGATTGAAGTACTGAGTTTCGCAAGTCATTGTTCACTGTCTTCTTAATTATCATAGTGAAGCGATTCCCTAATGTCTGGAAATGTCCATAACCAGCGCTGGTGGCACTGTATCATGATAAAAGATTCGTGAAACAAGACGTTATTTTATCCTGGATCATTTTTTTTTTTATTGAGAGGTGAATTGAGTCGTATATTTTAAATTCATCTGAAGACAATGATGCTAGTAAACAAACCACAACTGACATTAGTGTTAGCCCATAGCAACTTTATGCAACATTCTCATTTTAATGAAAGCAATATTTCCCTTACAATTTTTCTGTGGTTATTAGATTCACTATGATGGAAAAGTACATGGCTTTCATGATTTGAATATATTTTGTTAGGCTAGGTCTGTGTAATATTAATAATAATTTTGCGTAAATAATCTTGATAATTACTAGATTCCTGACACTTATATTTGGACTCGGACAAACTATTCAAACACGAGTTTACACAGTCTTTATATACCTTTTCACTGTCAGAGCCCTCCCTTAAGCTGGATAAAATCGTCTGGTAGCAGCTAGGACGTCATAATTTTTTTGGCCTCAGGCTCAACCAAACATGAATCCGCTGGACTGCAGGCTATAGCTGGCCTTCTCGTGCAGTCAGTCACCCTCCTTTCAGGGTCCAAGAAGGCAGTTGAGGGACGTACACTCATAAACAAGAGTCGCGTCCCTGTTTTGTCCAAAGATTACGTGTAACACGTGAAACACTATGAGAACTCAACCACAGCTACATATTCATGGTTTGCTACCTTTACTGTTTTCAAGCTTCATATCTGCTGCCGGTGAGATGACTGCATAAACGAGCCCAGGAAATTCCGAGGCCTTTACATCCATTTGCAAGAACTTCTGCGTCCGAGAGACGAAGTGTGTACAATATTACATCTGACATCTTACCACAAAATGCCAGGTAGACCTAGTTTACACCTTGGAATGGATTGGGCAAACAACATGCGTCCAATTACAGGGAGGATGAGAGAAGACATGATAAACCTTTATCTAGGAGGAAAGAATCCCGAACAGATAGTGCAAACATTCGGTGTAAGCAGAACTGCAGAAATGTGGATTAGGGACTTTTGGTAGGAAGGCACAACGGACAGCGGGTCATCGTTCAGGACGCACTTGTTTTAACACACCAATACAGGACCAGAAAATTATCACAGAGATGGAAGGTAGCGCCTGTACGCAGTGTTTTATTCCGTATGAGACAAATTGAGCCTAGAACTACAGTAAAGTAACCCGACACCCCGCCCACGCCAGCTGAAATGAGGCCTCAGTTACTTAGGGTGAAATGAAGTCAGGGTAAATGAAGTTTTATGACTTGATAATACCATTTTTACAGAAAGAAATGGCAGTTTCTGAGATTTAAAACTTTAAAATTTGGTCGACCTTGAGTTTGTCCTTTCAAGGTCATTCAAGGTCACATCTTATTGTGCCAACAGAATCTCCATATATGACTTCCTGTTAGTAATTAATAGTAACCATGTGCCTATCTCTCACGGTTTGGCTGATTTAAGCAGTCAAAATATGTGTGACCTTGACTCTGAACTTTCAGGGTCATCCAAGGTCAAATGTAATGGCGTCAACAGAATCCCCATATATGACTTCTTATTAGTGATTAAGAGTGACTGTGTGTCTATCGCTCATCGTTTGCCTCCTTTGGCACATTGAAAAATTTGCTCCCCATCTTTATCACTGAGTCCTAAATTTGGGGCCCCCCATTTCCATCCTTACCCCTGGTGGAGTTTCACCAAAATCGAATCACTTCCTCAGTTCCACATACTCAATACCTTTGCAAAGTTTGAAGACGATTTGTTCATTGGTTCAAGTTATTTGATGCACAGACTCACAAATAAATAGATAAAAAATGAAAAACAAAAAGTATTCGGGAGCTCAATGCTAATCACCCGCCAGAATATGCTGTTGGCCAAGTATAAGCTACTTACAAACAAAATGTGGAGACAATTCTCAAAACTCTATGGAATTCAGTCACTGTGTTTCACAAAAAGCCAGTTCATATTAAAGAAACTAGTTGACCTTCGGCAGCCATTTTGGTGGCCTTGACCTTGACCCCGAATGCCCATTTTCGAACTCGTCAAAGATTTTGGTCATACCTTGATATCGTGAAGGTTTCATGTTGATAGCTCAAAGCTGTTCAAGAGATATAATGGTAACACACACACACACACACACACACACACACACACACACACACACACACACACACACACACACCACACACACACAGAGACGCGGGCAAAAACATTATCACTCCACCTTGGTAAAGGCGGGCGATAATAAACGCCGACGATCACATACACCCCTTCCACAAGGAATTGCGGGCTGGGCGAATGAAGCACACGAATAGTTGTGCGTAGACTTCGGTTCTCTGGGTTATTTGTTGGAACTCCAGCTTGTGGGATTCATTTCGCCACTCATAACAAAAGATCCGATTACCATTACACACTAACTCTCTCCTAATATGTAACAACGTTGTTTGATGACAGATAATGACAGGTAATGACCAACTTAAGGTATGCAAAAGTTAAATTAATAGAGATGTAGAACCAACGTCCGGACATGTCTTTGTCTAACTGAATGGCAGTGCTCCTGATATGGTATTAAAAAGAGAACAGATGAGAAACTGTTCTTATAAAGTATATATCAAGTAAAATTAGCAGTCAGAAAAACACAACTATATATAATTATTTCCCTTAGTTATCAGGCTCGTCACCTGGAGCACATGACAGGTCATATCAGTGCTACCAACCACTCGTATGAAGCAAAACAGAACGCACCAGATCTCGAGTCTTTCAGCAGATGTTTTCACCAAATTTCAGGACGCGACTTTTGACTTCGTTTATAACCAAGTGATTTCGTTGCTGGGTTATATTTATGGTAGGTTGTGAAAGCATTTCTCTTCAGCAGCGGCGGCAGGAATAGACTACATAATATGATCATAGTGACAAGGTTATCGGTCGTACAGGGAGGCGTGCGGGGCGTGGTGTATACCGATGTTCTGCAAACCATCGTAATGCTGGGTGGAGTGCTGGCGGTGGTGGTGCTGTGTTGTGTGCAGCTGGGCGGACTGGACCATGTGTGGGCAGTTGCAGGTCACGGTCAGCGTCTACAGTTCTTCAAGTTAGTAATGTTGTGTTTGACTTTATAGCAGTTTTTGACGTGTATGTGTGTGTAAATAATAATAATAATAATAAACGGTTTATTAATAATGCAGTCCTGGGACTGAAAATTTGTACAGGGGGGTGGATTATATACCTTATTCTAGGAGCTAAAACTACCTAAATCTAAGACTTAACATGTAACTACGGTCTACTGTACATTGTTTATGCCTCGGATGATGGTGGGGATGGCACTTCGTCTGTACCTATCCGTGCGTGGGGCTTTCAAGGGCACGAGTTTGTTCGTGTGCCTCGTTGTTCTAGTGGGGGGCGGCGCGTCAGGTGGGAGGAAGTGCCGGTGTCGCTGACTGCTCAGTAAGCCTCCACCGAATATGGTGAGTGCTTGCTGGTATCTCTCGGCCAGCGTGGGCAGGCTCAGGCTAGTTAGGGCAGTGTTGTAGTTGACATATGCAGGGCCAAGGATGACTCTGCATGCCCTTTTCTGGACTCTCTCCAGCTGGTGTAGCTGAGTGGTGTTCAGGGAGGATGACCAAGCTGGAGAGGCGTAGACGAGTTTAGGGAGGATAAAGGAGGTGTACACTCCCCTGAGCTCGCTCGCCGGTGTTCCCAGAGACCTGAGCCTGCGCAGCATGTAGAGGCGGTAAGATGCTGCTTTCACCACACTGGCCACGTGCTGCCCCCAGGATAGATGGTCGTCCAGGACCACGCCAAGCAGCTTGAAGGTGTTGACTACCTGGAGTGGGTGGGGGCCGATGGTGAGCTGGGGTGGTGGTACAGCTGTTTTTGACGTGCAGACGTGCATCACCACGGTCTTGGTGTGGTTAATGGTTATACTGTTGTCCTGTGTCCACGTCTGCAGTCTGTCCAGCGTGCGCTGAAGCGACGTGTAGTCTGGCGCCCTGTTGTTAACGGTGATGCCGACAGTGCAGTCATCCACGTATTTCCAGCGATGTGGGGTGTCAGTGAGGGCGTCATTTATCATCATCAGGAAACACAGTGGCCCCATCTTGGTCCCCTGGGGCACCCCGCAGGTTAGCTGGCGAAGCGAGGAGACATAGCCCTGATAACGGACGGCCTGCTGGCGGTCAGTGAGGAAATCAGCCAGCCACGCTATCAGGTCAGGGTAGAGTCCCAGATTTATGGCCTTGTTAATGACAACAGAGTGATCTACAAGGTCAAATGCCTTTCGGAAATCCACAAAAGCGAGGGCAAGAGAGGTGTCGCGTTTGTCCAGGTGGCTGTGTATGAATTCAAGACAATTGACTAGGTAGTGGGAGGTGGAAGTGGCTTTAATATTTCCAAATTGTCTTTCATCAATGTGTTTAATAATTTTGGAGTAAGACCAGTCAAACACAAAATCTTCACAAATAAGGCTGGGGATGGGGGTGATAGCGACTGGCCTGAGGTCATTGAATGACTGAGGGTTTGTTGTCTTGGGGATTGGGGTGACATATGAAATCTTCCAGTCCCCAGGAACTGAACTTTGTGAGAGGGAAGCTTTGATAATAGAACAAAGGGGAGTGGCGAGCTCTAAAGCAAATTCTTTATAAATTTTGATGGGGAGGTCAGTTGGGGTAGTGGCTCTGTTAGATTTGAATTTTCTGATCCTCGTGACAATATCAGCTTCATGGACAGAGTGGGGAGTGGAGGGGGAAGGCAGGTAGGCAGGTAGAGATGTGGTGGTGAGAGGGGGTAGAGTCTGACAGATAGCGGCAAAATGACCGTTAATTTCCTCTGCCGCTATCTCAGAGGGTAGGTGTGAAGTACAGGGGAGAGAGGTGGAAAGTTTTTGTAGACCGCACAGCGACTTGACCTTGTAGAACCACTGACTGCTGTTGGCCTGTTTGAGATGGTGAACTTTATCTGGGTAGTACCGTTTCTTAGCTGACTTTATCTCCCTGATGACTCTGTTCCTGACACCTCTGTAAAGGACAGGATCTGTGTGGTATAGCCTGTCCCTTTGGTGGAGGAGGCGTTTGATGCGGGGTGACATCCAGGGGGCGTCGTTGGGGTGCACTGCAACGCTCCTGACGGGGAAATAGTGGTGGTATGCCTGCATGCTGGTGTTGACATAATTCTCCCACTTGATGTTCACGTCCTCTTCTTCTATCACCTCGGTCCAGGGATGGTGGGTGATCCATTGCCCAAACTCTCTCAAGGCTGAGTCAGGCATGGGCCGGTAGGATCGGGTGACAGCTGATACCGGCACTCGGGTGGTAGGTGCAGGCCTCCAGAGGACGGTGAGGTGGTTGCTGCGCCCTATGGGGGGGAGGGGCTGGGGTGGGTGGTACTGGTGACCCAGGTCAGACAAGATAAGGTCGAGGGTTGTCTGGTCATGGGTAGGGAAGTCCACGACTTGGGTGAGGTTCAGCTGGTGTTGAATGTCGCTGATATCCAGGCGGTTAAAATCCCCACAGATAACAAGCCTTGCCGCCTGGTATCTCACCCTGAGAGCGTCAGCAGTGTTGATAAGGTGGTCTGCGAGCAGCTGTGCCGTGGTCGCGCGTGGAGGGTGATACACAACACAGACGATGATGGAAGCTGTGTTGCGGGGGTGGGAGGGGGGTGTCACTCTCACCCACAGTGCTTCCACGCCGTCAGGCACATCAACACTGAGTAGTGAAGGACAGAGGGCACTGCGGCAGAACAGCGCAACACCTCCCCCTCTACGTCCCGTCCTAAGGTGGTGGAACAGCTGGTAGTTCTCAATACTGCACACCTCAGGCACTATTTGCCACACCTCCGTGATGGCCACAATGTCCGCATTCGACTCACGCACTGTCACTGTCAGCTCATCCACTTTGTTTGCCAAGGATGTTACGTTCGAGAGGAGGAAGGATGGGAGGCTGTACCAAACACGCGGCACTTC
>JAGKTI010002542.1:25569-36354 GCA_018397915.1 Birgus latro
GGTCAGAATGTCCACTCCCCCAACCTCTATATACTCTTGCATCCATTACACATCTTCTCATCCTTTCATCCACACACACAGAGTCAATCATTGCATTCCGTTCATTCATTCCACCGTCCACCCTTCAGCTGTTGTTATGATGATAATGATGATGCACTGAATTTCATGTAAATGATGATCATGAAGACACCGTTCATCACTATGATCCTAACAGCATCTCTTTACATATTCCAGAGTAGCATGGTGGTACTTCGTGTTGTTGTTGTGTGTGTGGACATTATTCTTCTTCTCGGGCCTGGTAGCCTACGCCACATACAGCCAGTGCGACCCTCTCAGTGCTGGCAAGATAATCATACCAGACCAGGTTCCGTATTACCTACATTCTGTTACTATTATATTATTCTTTGCCTTTTCAGAAGACAGCTGATATATTGGCAAGCTGTCATTGAGTAAGTACTTTTCATTTGCTCAGTAATTTACTAAAAAATTAGTTCTAGGAAGGCTAACTGCCCATAGCATTATCGAATCACGCGAGGAGATACCCAGTTTGGGCCAGTTGGTTTATTTTGGTTGATTTACTAAAGATAATTTAATTCTTCTTGCCCTGTCACTTCGTTGACTTATAGCTCAACATCTTCTGAGGCAGAGAAAACCGATTGTGCGATTGGTAGGTTTACGTTATTTTCTTTGGTGAAAACGCTGTTAAATGGGTCGTTCTGGATACAGTATATAGTTTCTGTCGTTACATTATCATGAACGAGACTTCATTTTGATTTAAATAGATGAACTAAGCCATCATTTACATTATTTTTATTTATTTTTATTTATTTTTTTTACTCCTTGCATAATGGAAATAACTCATGGGGTTTGACTTTGCTTCGGGCGATTTTTTTTCCCTCATAGTTGCGTTTAGTTTTCCTAATATTTTAATATCAGTTCATTGGCACTGTAAGTCCAAACACGATGGGAATTGACCAATCACCGCCCGAAGGCATCAGACAGTGTTATCTATTTCACCTGTTCTCAGCTGGCAAAATCAGTGCGTCAGACTCGCTGAAACCGACTGTTATCTATTCGCCTCTCCCTTCCTCTCTACACATAACTCTCTTCTATCTTCAATTTCCTCCACGCCCCTGCTTCCCATTCAGTCAATATGTTATGCTTTCTTCTTTTGTGCCACAGCCTGTCTCACCTCTTCATTCCACCCTTGCACCTCTTTTCGTCTTCTCTTCACCCCATTCACCATCTCACATGCTGCATAAATTTCTTTTGTATCTTGCAAACAGCTCCCACCTCCCCCATCTGCTCCAAATCAAATTTACCAAATCGCTCCTTCACATCTCTCTTCTAGTCTGCCCTTTTTCAATAGTAGTAGTATTATTATTATTATTATTATTATTATAACATTTTAGTGCAAAAACAATTACTACTGCCAGTTATACTGTATGTATTTCAAAACAAGTCACCTGATCAATCAATGGTTCCAAACTTTTCCTCTGTGATCCCCTCCCTTACCGAATAAATACTGTATAACATCTGTTGATCACCCTGGGCATATCAGAGTATTTCTGTGGCTCCAGTCCATATAATTAATTAAAAGGGCACACGAAGCAGCATAACTCCAATGAGCAAACTGGGTGTGAGACTGTTACAGTTAGAATGCTGAAAAAATAAAAGTGCACCGAAACGAACACCTTGAAAATGAACTGGAAACTTAGTGACCCGGTTAAAACTTAGTGGCCCCGTTGAAACTTAGGGGCCCCGTTGAAACTTAGTGGCCCCGTTGAAACTTAGGGGCCCCGTTGAAACTTAGTGGCCCCATTGAAACTTAGGGGCATGGTAGAACTTTGTGGCATGGTTGGAACTTAGTGGCAAGGTTGAAATTGCATTGATGGTAGAAAGTTAGGAATCATGGTTGAAACATAGAAATTTTATAAATATCCACTTCGTGCGTTACGCCTTTCATGGCTGTTGCTTAACCAATCCGAAAT
Organism: Birgus latro; assembly: GCA_018397915.1. NCBI lineage: Eukaryota > Metazoa > Arthropoda > Malacostraca > Decapoda > Coenobitidae > Birgus > Birgus latro. The sequence continues at coordinate 27,561 of JAGKTI010002542.1, forward strand.
AAAACAAAAATTTTGAGGAGGAAGGTAAAGATGACTGAAAGAAATCCTCACTGGGGCAATCTGCAAATGCAAACTGTCCATTTGTCCTTTACGATGCAGTGTATGGTAATCACTTTTCTTTAACGTTTGTCTGTTTTCTTGCGATTTTCCATATATACAAAAGATGGTTAGAAGAAAAAAAAAAAGTTCCTCACAAATAACGGCTCCGGAAAGTGACTATAAAGCTCTATCGTCAGTGGCTTCAACTTCTTAAAATTGCCCCCATGCCCCTTGATAATGATGCACCGTGGTCCTCCGGGAGACCATGGCCCCCAGCCTGGAAACTACTGGCTTAAACGTGTTAAAACTGTCTGCTGCTACCACTACTACTACTACGACTACTACAACGACAACGACTGCTACTATAACTACTACTACTACTACTGTTGCTGCTGCCGCTGCTGCTGCTGCTGTTTTAATTATTACTATTACCCGGTACTACTATTGCTGCAGGAAGGGAAAAAGAGAGAAAGTTCCAACAAAGATCACCTTAGCAACCACTTTTGTTTAGTAGGTCTTAATATCCACTTGTGCTCTGTTCATCTCACGCAAATTTAGATACCGTATAACCCTCATTAATTATGTAGAAAACGACAGCGATGTTTAATTTGCTAAATAACTGTGTGAAGAAGAGGTGTTAAAATCACTTTAGTCAGTTAGAATACAAAACGAAGTTATGTCTGAGGTTGCAGATTCATATTTTTTTCCTCATTCACAGAGCCAGCAGAACTTTTTCCTGTTTAATTCCTTCATCGTGGGGACTATTTTTGATAGGTACTTTTGTTACTGTTAATTTCATTCAGCTCACGAGAGACTTCCAGTACGACGGCTATTACCACTTTGTAAAATTTAACCAAGGAAACGCCTCTGGTGGTGAAAGGGTTTATCTATGTTATATCCATATTCTATAATTTTGAAATTCTACGCCTTCAGCAAATAAATAAATAAATAAATAAATGTCTATGATAAACAATGCCACCCTGTTCACGGGTAAAACATGCAGTTAATCGAGAGAATCCGAAACAAAAGTATTACGAATTTGATTTAGTATAGAGTACTTGGTCTTTTGGGCTGTGTCTTTGAACATTGCTGCTTGATGGATGGGCGTGCTTCCAGGTAGTTTCTCGGAATATGGGAAATGCGGTTGCCTTTATTCATCTAACTGCTGCTTGGGATCACTATTTTCTTTCGATTTTCCATATATTGAGCTTTCCACGAACGAAGCCCATCACAACACTCTTCCTCCATAGAGCCTAGTGGGTCCCATTGTACATTAAGAGGCTGAATATAGCTTGCAAAGATCAATCGTCGACCAGGGCACACAATGAAATTATTCGAAAACCAGGAATCCTCTTAATTTTTCCTTTCACACCACTAGCAACCATGGGTATGTGGATCACCATACAGCTTGCAACACACTTCATCCATGAGCCAATTTTTTTTTTTTTTTAAATGGCAGATTAGTAACTGCCGGAGAGTTACAATGGAAGCTTAATATTCCCTCACAGTAGTCCGAAGTCCTTTTGTCTTTTTTCTTTTTCAATCATTCATTTTATTCACCACTCCCATGTTGAGAAACTGAATTCTCTATGGAGGAAAGTGGTGATGGATTGACTTCATGCAAGGGAGACGGAACCGTTGTGAAACTGCAAGAAAACAGGAAGATCAGAAATGGCTTTCAGACGACTATAGAAAACCAACACTGCAAAGGTCTCGTATCTTGAAAAGTTGTCAAAGCGCAAGCTAGATCATATACTAACAACGTTGAAAGCCATGGAAAATGACCAAGCAGCAGACAAATGTAATGAGTCAAGTTGCAATGCTTTTGTTTCACTGTCATGTGCTATAAATATTACATGTATTGCTTGGTAGTAGTGAAGGGGCCGAAGATGTTCACCGTACTTGCTCGTCGATTTTTATTTATTTATTTATTCACTACGTGCATCTAGAAGAATGCATACGAGTAAGGTGGAAGAGGAAAAGAGGTGGGGAAGACCAGGGATGAGATTGAGGCATGCAGTGGTGTGATACATGCGAGAGAGGGTGTAAATTGGAGGTGGAACGGCCAAATGGCAGCTGAAAACAATGTGTGTCTCTTGTATCTGTATAATCCTGTGTTGGAAATATTTCTGTTTCTGAATGTAAGTAATATTTTCTTGGTGTTAGTGTATCTTCTTGACATCCATCAGGAGTTTTTGTGTGTGTGTGTGTGTGTTTTATGTAACTTATCCGTATATGTGTTGGATAAAGTTGGGTCTCACCTTCAGTTAGCGAAATTTACTGTCGTTTAAATGAGATGTATATAAACTGCATTCAGAGACTCTTTCAGCAATTCGTAGGTATTACTTGCGTGTATTTTTTAGCGCACTGAGTTCACAAGGTGCCCTGGCAAAGACGTCCCTTATTTTGTAAAAAAAAAAAAAAAACTTGCCATGTGTGTATCCAAAGTAAGTCATTGAATTTCTTGATGTTTTTCTAGTTTTAGTGGTGGGCAACGAATAGTACTTGAGGATGTGTTTAAAATTTATGTATGTCTGCTCAGTTGATTCGTTAAATCTGCGTGTCTGCTCTGCTGGGGGTCGTACTCTAGGCAGCATCGTATGTTTTCTTAACACTGTTTTCTTACTTGTTTATTACTGTTATTACACCTGACTCTCATCTTTTATACATAACATCAATAGAAGGTAAAGCGTACAGGAGGAGAGAAAGGTGTAACAGGCCACCTAGAGTAGTATATCATAAAACCCTTCCTAATTATTGGGCCAGATCCTGCCTTACCTGGTGATAGACAAGCTGCGTCACGTGCCTGGCATCTCTGGAGTGTTTGTGGCCGCTGTCTCCAGTGCTGTCCTCAGGTGGGTGTCTGAACTGGCCCCTGCAGATACCTACCTTGTGCCGTCTAGGTGGGTACGTAGCATCTCTTCATTTATTACGTGATTCGCAAATTGCACGTAAACATTCCCTTGTGTACTATTTTTATAATTATGATATGTACATCGCTTACATCAGCAACATACAAGAGGATAATAAGGTGTAAATTGCAATATAAATCGTCACGGAAGAAAAGTTTTAGTACATCAAATGCCACTTAGAGTACAATCCATACACAGTGAGGTAAATCATACTAACAGCTACACCAAATGTGCCACACAGCACAGGTTCTGGTGTGAATTACTCCACTGAATAAGCTGAGCGTCGTCAAATTCGTTCTACGCAGAACTACGCGGCGTGACTAACTTAGCTCTTGGTGTGAGATGCTTTTATGTGCGTAAGATTGTCATTCCGTCATCTTCCATAAAATTTTCAGCCCAAGGTCACGACGCATATTCAGTTCTTGCTGTTACTACACCTGTGTATTTAGCTTGGAAAGAAAGGTTAGCAGTGAGAGAGTTCATTTAATCAATATCTAACTCATTCAGTTTAAATAGTCCCTCCTGTAGTGAATACATTTTTAAGTGGAGGGAAGATAAACTGCTTAAAAAAAAATGGAGCGATGGATTTAGGTACTTCAAACGATGACGTCTTTTAACCTTATGGTCTTAATATAGCTCCTTTGTGCTCACTGTCGTTAGTGTTGTCCCCAGGTGAGCGTAAAATCCGTCCCATGGAGATTCTAACTTAAAAATATTGCTTTTCTACGTTTAGGTGGTTAAATTTACTGTTAGCTTTATAGAGTCTGCTACCGATTAGAAATAAATGAAATTTATATTTAACTCTTGCAGTATGAAAGGATAATAACACCAAAAGGCAACTAAAATACTTTAAAAAATACGGTACCAGACACAAGCGGTTAAGCGCTTCACTAAGAAATTTTGTTTTTTCCTAGTGTTTTTGTAGCCACTCTTTTTGCGATGCAGTTTTCAAATGGACTTATAGCTTTCTGGAGGCATGCAGAGCAAATTCTGAACAAACTCGAGTGACTGAAACCTCAAGTTGATGTTAAAACGATGTAACAATTACCTTGATGAAAATTAGTATAAGAAGAATGAAGTGGAACATACAGTACAATGGTTCAAAATCCTCTGTTCTTTTGTTTTAAGATGTAAAAATGGCGCTGAACATCTTGACTATTTCTAGGCTGATTGTGTACTAGTGAACTATTGTTTCTATATGCTCTTCAATCCTACGCTTCCGTGATGGAAAATCGTAGCCATATTTTCCCACCGAATAAAGCCTTGTTATGCAATGTCAGCCCCGTGAATGCGATCATGTAAGCTTCAGACTGCGCTTGTGTCCTCTTCAGTTATCTTTGAAAAGGACTTTTTTTTACAGAAGGGGGTAATGCAAATGATACTGAACTCCTTCACTTCAAGTTTCTTCAAAGTTCAATAAAATTATTCGGTCATTGTGGTTAGTGAATATAAAATACATATTTTATCTATCTATCTATTGCCAGACGCCTCAATCCCGTAAGGGGTGGCCACAAACAAACCACCTCCATGTCGTCCTGTTTCCCTCCATTTCCTTACTCTGCTCCCAGCTGACATTCCCCTTTCTCATATACCTCTCCACTCCATCCCTCCACCTTATCCTTGGCTTCCCCCTCCCTCTCCCCCCCCCCCCCCCCCCCCCATACACTCTCCACGTCAGTCTCTCACTCTCTATCCTTTCCACATGGCCAAACCACCTTAATGTGTTTCTCCTAATGCTTCCTATCACATCCACATCCACACCACAAATCTCCCCCACTGTAGCACCAGTCGGGCAGGGCAGTACCCCCGAGGTGGATGGTAAGTTGGTGATAGGGAGAGCTGGAGCTCCCGTTTCACCAGCCCTCAGGACTTGATCCTGACCATCTCCCTTTGCTGAACATTTTCAGCACCTCATTTACACAGAGAGTAGGCCAGCATACTCTCTTAATACCTCTATCATCAACTGTCTACACCACACTACATGCACATAAGATATCACACTCTCTATTCCCACTCCCTTTAGTAATGGCCGCTGCAATACTACTATCAAACGAGGTGGCACATCGGACTGCCACCACCGGCAGGGTAGGGCTGGCGACACAGGGCCCTCCCGGTCGCCATCAAGCGACTGTGCCGGCAGCGACTGTTGCAATTTGCAATCTTGCTCGTCAGCAGAAAAGTGAAGGTGCGGCCTTATTCTTTACCAATATCTGTGGCCTGTGGACCAATCTAAATTCAGTTCATTTTTTTCTTCCTTACAGAACCACAAATCTCACCCCTTACTGAAATATCCTCGTTCTGTTTTCCCGGTTACCATCTTCTCACAAACTTCCGTAACAAGGGCGGCACCTGTTGCTATATGAAATCTCAATATGCAGTTGATACTATCTTAAACTTCACTTCATCCAGTTTTGATTACTCATTGTACAAACCAAATTATCTAAATATTACCAAATATATCTGTGTGGTCTATCGCTTCCGAAATGCCTCATCAGAACCCAGTGTATTTGACTCAATATCCACACAGTTGAGTAACCTCAACCTTGCAATTAGTACCGAAATTACAATTTTGGGAGATTTTAACGTACATAATGTTGAATGGTTATTGCATTCTGCCAGGACTGACGATGCTGGTCTAGAGTGTGAGCTGTTTGCAGAATCGTTTAATCTCACGCAGCTGGTAAAGCAACCAACCAGAATACCTGATAATCCTGACCATAATGCCCATCTCTTGGATCTATTCCTGACAAACACTCCTGATCAATACAGGATAGAGGTACTGTCACCACTTGGATCCTCTGATCACAATCTCATTAAAGCCTCATTAGCTAGCCCCCCCAAACATCCCCGTTCTGAACCTGTCAGGGTGACCCGTTGGCACTTTGATAGGGCAAACTGGGATGGATTTAGAAATAATCTTGATGACATTCCATGGCAGCCTTTCTTCTCTAGTGATGCCAATTCTACCCAGTCCCATATTAGTGATTTTAGCTGGTATGGATTTGTTCATACCAAGTCAACAATTCACTAAAAGACTGAACTCTCCAAAATGGTTTGATAACAACTGTGCAAGAGCAACAGCCCAAAAGTCATTGGCATATAACACTTACTTAAAATAAAAAACATCACTCTGTCAAATTAAAATCTCGCTACATCAAACTGTCTTCATAACCAAGTATCAAAAGTACTTAACAACCGTAATGACAATAGAATATTCTGGTCAGCTCTTAACCCTTTCGCGCACGGTAATTATTAATAACCCTGCTGTTACAAACAATTTACCTCCCCTAAGAGTAAGAAGGAATGTTGCCCCCCTTGCTTTATTTTACAGATATTTTTATGGCAAATGCTCAGACGAAGTTGCGTCCATTGTGCCACCTCTCCATGCCTTCCCTGGTGCTACACGGGCATCTGGCAGCGCTCATGACTGGAATGTCACACAGCCATATTGCAGAACTTCCGCCTATCAGAATTCTTTTATTCCTCGAACTGCATCTCTCTGGAACTCGCTTCCCCAGAGTTGTGTTCCTCCAAACTTCAACATACAGCTATTTAAGTCTGACTGTTACAGATACTTTATGAATGGAGGACACCAGTAATCTGATGTATGGATTTTTTTTTGTTCATTTGTTTTTCCTTCTGTTCTGTTAATAAAAAAAAATTGTCAGACGGTCGCTCCATGTGACTCCACATGCTCCTCTCAAATAACTCATTTCCACTGCTCTCACTCTTGATTTCAGTCCCTCCAACAAGGTCCAAGCTTCACTTCCGTACTTTAGAGTTGGTATCACAATACAGTCATGTAGTAACTTTTTCACTTCCATGCTCACTTCCCTGTTTCTTATCACTGCTATCAAAGAACCAGCTACCTTTCTTCCTTGTACCCTTTCAAGCACTTCACCCTCTAAACTTCCATCCTTACTCATCACACTACCCAAGTGCTTAAATGCACTCACATTTTCCATTTCCTCCTCTTCCAACCTCACTGTACATTCACTGACTTCCCTTCTCTCGAAAACCATAACTTTACTCTTCCCTACAGTCACCTTTAGATTCCGTTTCTTACACACTCTCCCAAACTCATCCATCAAGCCCTGCAGCTCCCCTTTGTCTTCACTTAACAACATAGTATCTTCTGCAAGCAACAGTACAAGGAGTTTCCAAACAATGCCGTCTCTCACTAGGGCCACTCCAACATCCACATATTCGTTGTACAGTAGTTAAATGGTAGTTCAGAGCTTGACTAGACTACCTGATGAACTATATGCAATGTGCAGCCCAGAAAATATTGTAACTACAGATAAGAAACCTTTATTCTGTCAGAACCCCTCACTGCACCTTATTTTTATCTGACAATTAGGATATGAGGATGATTAGAAACACTGGATCATGAGTGTATAGTTAGTGACAGAATTTCCTCTTCTGTTCCACTTCTTTTTCTTCGCACATGTAAGCCGTTTTCCTCCCTGATGAACCATGACAAAGAAAAACGTCTAGGGAAAACAAAAATAAGACCATCTCAGCTTAAGAATATTCGCTAGGTAAGTGAGTAGGAAAGAAGGTGATGTATTAAGCCAACTTTTATTTCTGACTGTTCGTCCTCATACTATTTCATTCCTCCGCAGCACCCTGTCCTCCTTTTTCAACTCAGTGGCGTGTATAGTGTGGGAGGACGTGGTCAAACACAGACCTTACTTCAGTCAACTCAGTGACACAGCTGCCACCAAAGTTGTCAGATTTTTGTGTAAGTAGTAAGTTATTTTTGGATCTGTGTACTGTGTACTCTTAGTCCATCATTATGGTAACTTTTCAGGTCTCTGAACCAAAGTGTCGAGAGCTGCTGTATTTCCTCTGTTGTTTTCATCTTTCTACCAGACATTACTTTTCATCTTGGCGCCTTTCCCGTATTTTTTCATCAGTTCACTTCAAGCTTAGCACATTTGTTCCTTGGTCCGGTAACCCCAGACTTGTTTGTTTTTATTCAGATATTTTAAAGGAATTTTTGAGATCAAACATCAATCTTACAAACTCATAGATTTTAAGATCCTATGTTCTTCTATGCTCATCAATCATCATGACAGTTTGGACAGAATCATGTCAGTGATCTTCCATTCCCTCGAGAATGGTGGCAGTCAGATAATATTTATTTTATTATGCTACCTCAGGATAATTTTATTAATCTCTATACCTACTATCTTAAATCAAAAGGGGGTCAGACAGCCTTATTGAAGCCGTTCAGTAAGAGAGATATTCCACTTATTAAATGAAAATATCCAGACATAGCAAGAACAGTACAAAGACGTCATCAGACTGAAAGCCTATAGATCATTATATTTTTTTTTTCTGAAAAATTTTCCCAGGCAGTTTGATTTTGCTAGTGACTTTTGAGGGGTTGTCAACAACTGCAGTTGAAAAGGTTCCTGTGGCAGTTTTTTTTTACCCTCCACCTGACAAAATCAGAGGAGGGTGTTGTTATCACTGCCATCAGTAGGTGTCTGTCCATAGCAATGAGTGGCAGGGTGGCTGGCTGGGCGTAGAGCTGTTGTTTCCGGGCCAGAACTCAGAAAGTATTCACTATAGTCATGAAATTTCAGAGTTATGTCTTATAGCGAACTGGTGCCTTTTGATAGGTAGAATGCTGTGTCTTAAGTATTTTTTTTTTTTAATAATGAAAATTTTCTTTAAAACGTAATTTTCCCAGAGATTTCAATGCAACCTGTGCAAGGAATCTGAAGGGCCCAGTTTATGTGTCCGCAAGGCATTCTCCTTAAGCCCACCTTTCGAAGAAAAGATGGCGAGGTGAGGGCCGTTAGGTGTGCAGGGAGGTGGAGGGGATGTGCTTG
>JAGKTI010002542.1:51165-65824 GCA_018397915.1 Birgus latro
TTCTAATTCTACCTAGTACTGAAAGCATTAAAAAATATGTGTAAACCCTTCCCTAGTAGTGGTTCTCCTATCAAAGGTGCTGAATCCCACAATAATCTGGTCAAAGCTTGAAAAAGGGAAGGTTAAAATTACGCACCAGTTAAATCAAAACATACTTTGAGCTACCATTTAATTCTGAAATTTTGGATTCAAATAGTGGAGGGCAAGACAGCTCGAGCCGATTCTAGTCATTTTGAGCAAGTTAGTCTGTATCAAACACTTGTTTTGTCTACATTTGTTAAGTGAAACTTGGCATTATATTATCCAAGACTTTCATAACTTAATTCTTTGCAAGGAGGGCCAAATCCTATTTCCTGACCTTCAAAACAGATAACTTTACCTTGTCTAGATTATCAGACAGTTATGATCAGACGAGAGAACTCCTTGCATGCAAAAGGTTAAAAACACTGGAACCAAGATCTGACTCCCCGATCTCCCAAATGTTGTTATGTGTGAAGTCATCATTTTTTATTCCCAAACGAGGGTATGCAGTGAGATAATAATATGGTTTCTAATTCATCTAAATGGCAAATGGCATTCCATAAGATATCAGTGGTAGAACATTACCCCCAGATGGTCCAGTACTACCCCATCCAACAGCGAACGTCAAGTGGACGAAGAAGATCACATTCTACTTCGTCTACATGGCACTCTTCACCGCATTCGCCTTGTACAAAAAGTACAGACGCATGACAGTAACTCTCCTTGAATTTGTGGAGCAGATCATCTACGATTAAGAAGACAAATGCCCAAATAATTACCACACACTCCTTTTTCCCTGTTTCCTTTGTACAGGGGAATACTGTATATTATACCTGACTTCTAATCCTCTGGGACTCTACCTTTCTCCCACGTCATTCGGCACAACTTCCACATCCACTTTCCAACCATATCTCTCCCATGCTTCAGCATTTCACCACACAAACCATCAATTCCTGGTGCTTTCCCCAGTCTGACTTTCTTCATTGCTTCCACAACTTCCATCCTAATGATCTCTTCCTCCCTTCTCATCTCGCTCCTTTCCCAGCCATCCCAAGCAGTCTCCCTAAATGTCATTCATAATATAGCTGACTCTTTATAGCCACCTACAGTAACTCTCAAGGGTAGAGGGCAATTACAAAATATTCTTTAACCCGCGCAGTCCCAACTGGTTTTTTACACAGCCTACCCCCAGATCCCGACCGATTTTCAACTTTTTTTTTTTTTTTGCTCAAACCTCCGCTTTTGGTGAGAAACATAGAAAATTCATAGAGAAATCGCCCTCCTGAGGTTAAAAATGTTGATACAGGTGTCATTTAGCCTTATATTTTCCTTCTTTTTCAGGGTACCTGGCTAAAGAAAACGAACTATGGAAGGGCTAACTAATTCAAGCCAGTTTAAATTATGTATTTATTGATTTATTTGGTACGAATTTATGTGTAGTAAAAGTCTATATTGGTTTTCACACAATAATATAGGCGTTTATAAGCATTGTTCACTCACCCAAAACCCCAGTATGTGGCACCTTCCTTTATGACATTACCACCTCATCACTTCTGTTTGTTTCTACCTCTAGCTTCTTTGTTTCTTAGTCCTCCACCTCTGGAATCACTTCCACCATGAATTTCGTCATTGGAGAGAGTGTGGGGCAACATACCTTTACTGGCCAGGTTACTGCTAACAGGTGAATTGCCCAATGTAAGGGGGAGGGGGGGTTAGGTGGGGCCAGCCAGTATCCCCGCTTGACAGCAGGTAGAGGAAGGTCTCCCACATATGCCTACCAAAAATCACCAGCAAATGTTGAAAAATGTGCACACAATGGGCCTTGCAATTGAGTGATGTACAATGCACGTCGGTGGGTCTGTCCGCGGAAAAAAGTAGCGACGTGCATCGTACGTCGGTGGGACTCGGCGGGTTAATTCCAATAAAGGGAGTCGAAATTTCTTGTACAGTGCAACAATTTTCACAGGCGGAAACATATTATTACTAAATCAAATTCTAGCACAACCCTACTGCCTTCCCACCCATTCACCCACACTTACCTACCCCTTCTGCTCACACAATCATCCACACACGCTGCCCCAGGACATCCACCCACCCTCCCAACCCCGCGCACCTATCCCATCTATCCTCCCACTCACCTCGTTCATCTGCCAACCTTATCCATTCGCGTATCCAAGGGACCCATTCTAATATTGATATAGATGCGTGTTTTTTTTTTTTTTTTGGTAATTGGCCCCTGATCTCTAACATGTTGACCAGATCAGTGACTTGATGAGCTCCAATTATGGCCATCAGAGACAGCAGTTAAGCAACTTCAGACAATGCAAATCGCAAATCAGTTCCCAGTTAAACGTGACCCCTACTAGAACCCTCTAGATCTTTTTCCCTTAACTTTCATAGGAGACAGATACACAGACAGACACATTTTCATAAAAAAATATAGATAAGGCTAATAGGTAAGTAATAGAATGGATGTGGAAGGTGTGCAAATTGGCCTGGGAGGAAGGTAGAGTCCCGGAGGATTGGAAGTCAGATATAATTACTCCCCTGTGCAAAAGAAAAAGGGAAAAAGAAGTGTGTGGTAATCATAGGGGCAGTTGCCTTCTTAGTGTAATAGGAAAAGTATATGGTAGGATACTTATTGACAGAGTTAGGCCAATAACAGAGGAATTAGTTGGAGAAGAACAGGGAGGTTTTAGGAAGGGAAGAGGTTGTGTAGGGCAGATATTCATTCTTAGATCTTTTGTGGAAAAGTTTCTAGACAAGGGCAAGAAGTTGTGTGCAGCCTTCATGGATTTGGAGAAAGCATATGACAGGGTGGATAAACAAAGATTGTGGAAAGTATTAAGAATATATGGAGTAGATGGGACGTTGTTGAAGGCCGTGAAGAGCATGTATTGAGGGTGCTAGGAGAAAGCATATATGACAGGGTGGATAAACAAAGATTGTGGAAAGTATTAAGAATATATGGAGTAGATGGGACGTTGTTGAAGGCCGTGAAGAGTATGTATTGAAGGTGCTAGGGCTGCAGTGCGTGTGGATGGTGAACTGACTGAATTTTTCCTATTGAGGGTTGGATTGAAAGAAGGAGGCGATGGCAAAATCAGTAGAGAGGCGGCCTACAGTCCTAATGGACCCTGGTTCGAATCCCGGCTGGAGCAGGGAACAGTTTAAGGATTTGAATTTCTTAAAAAGCAGACTTTTCTGATCTACCGGATGACCCGCCGACATGTCATAAAAGTACCCTCGCTAATACCAGTACATCAGTCCTGTATGAGACAGCCTTAGCACGTATTCAATATGGATTGTAGGTGTTAGTGCCGAAGTGGTGACATGTGGAGATGTAGGAGGACTACTGGGCCCCAAGGAGGACTACTGGGACTTGGGAGTAGGCACTGAAGCCTGTGCCCAGTGTCGGACACGTAAAAAAAAAAAAGTATGGTCCATGTCTCCATGGTTGTTCAATCTGTATATGGATGGGGTTATAAAAGAGATACAAGGTAGGGCAGTGGATGTTGGAGCGGCCCTAGTGAGAGAGGGCAGTGTTTGGAAACTCCCTGTACTGTTGTTTGCAGATGATACTGTGTTGTTGAGTGAAGACGAAGGGGAGCTGCAAGGCTTGGTGAATGAGTTTGGGAGAGTGTGTAAGAAACGGAATCTAAAGGTGAATGTAGGGAAGAGTAAAGTGATGGTCTCTGAGAGAAATGAAGTCAGTGAATGTACAGTGAGACTGGATGGGGAGGATATAGAGAATGTGAGTGCATTAAAGAATTTGGGTTGTGTGATGAGTGAGGATGGAAGTTTGGAGGGTGAAGTGCTTGAAAGGGTGCAGCAAGAAAGAAACGTTGCTGGTTCCTTGAAAACAGTGATAAGAAATGCTGTAGTGAGCATGGAAGTGATAAAGCTGCTACATGACAGTATTGTGATACCAACTCCAACATGTGGAAGTGAAGCTTGGACCCTGTTGGAGGGACAGAAGTCAAGAGTGAGAGCAGTGGAAATGAGCTATTTGAGAGGAGCATGTGGAGTCACATGGAGAGACGGATTGACAGATGAGGAAGCGAAGAAGCGTTGTGGTGTGGATGTGGATGTGATAGGTAGCGTTAGGAAAAACACATTAAGGTAGTTTGGGCATGTGGAGAGGATGGAGAGTGAGAGACTGACGAGGAGATTGTGTGTGAGTGAGGTGGAGGGAGGGAGAGGGATGGGGAGGCCAAGAATGAGATGGAAGGATGGAGCAGAGATGTATATGAGAGAGAGGGGTGTGAGCTGGGAGCAGGGCAGTGAAATGGTGGGGGACAGAGCGACATGGAGGCGATTTGTTTGTGGCCACCCCTTACGGGATGAAGGCGTCTGTCAATAGATAGATATACCAGCATTTCTGAGAGCCTGGGTCCCAATTCCCAGTGAGAAACAACCCCCAGTATCGTGTTATGCCAAGTGGACCTTTGTTCCTCCCTTGGCTCTTTTCTCCGGGGATATATTTCCTCTGGGCCGATTCCTACCATTTACCTATTCACCCCATGGACCTGTATTCCTACTACCTGTCCATCCACCCACCCAATGCGTGCACCCATCCACCCACCCACAATCTGATCCCCATGGATTTATTTTCACACTAAGTACCCTCTCAAACACGTCCACGTACCCAGCCACCTATTCCCTTTGGACCTATTTTGCCACTACTCATCCACCCACCCTGTCCACTCAACCCTCCACCCTTCCCATGCTTACCAGCCACCCACATATTCCCCGTCGACCTATTTCCCACTGTCCACCAACTCACCCAATCTTCAAACTCACTTACCAGTTCCCACTCAGTTCTTACACATATCGACCCGACAAAATCTTCCTCAGGATTACCCACTAGTGTTTAATAATGAACAGTTATGTCCTGCATCATCCTTGAACATGCTTGGGATTTCATTCTCTCAGGATTTGTCTTGGAAAGAACATATTACATCTCTTGTGAAATCTGCTTCCAAGAGATTAGGTGTGCTAAGCCGATTCCGTACTTTCTTTACCCCTGCGCAGTTGTTGACCTTGTACACGGGTTTTATTCGCCCGTGTATGGAGTACAACTCTCATGTGTGGGGTGGCTCCCCACATGCAGCTCTTCTCAAAAGGGTGGAGTCAAAGGCTTTTCGTCTCATTAACTCTCCTTCTCTTACTGATTCCCTTCAACCACTGTCTCCTCGCCGCAATGTTGCATCTTTATCTCTCTTCTATCGCTACTTCAATGGTCACTGTTCCTCTGAACTGTCTGCTTGCATCCCTCCACCTCTACGACGGGCACGTAGTACCCGTCTAGCAACAAACTCTCATCCCTTTTCTGTCCAACTCTCTAATGCAAGAGTTAACCGTTACTCCCAGTCCTTCATTTATGCAACTGGTCAACTCTGGAACTGTCTTCCTCTTTCTGGATTTCCTACTTCCTATGATCTCCAGTCTTTCAAACGCAGTGTGTCCAGGCATCTCGAATTGAACGGATCTTGAATTTGGCTCTCTTTTGTACTGTTTTTGCTTTTTCTTGGAAGGAACAGTATGCAGGCCTGTTGCCTTTGTTTCCTTCTTCCTTGCATAAAAAAAAAAAAAAAAAAAACTCACTTACCCCTCCCACCCATCCAACACACTCCGTCCACCTTCCCAATACCCACCCTGTCCACTCAGTCACCCCTACTCATTCAGCTGTCTTGCACACACACACACACACACACACTCACAAACACTTCTCCGCCTTACCCCATCACACTCACCCACGCTGCTCCATTGTACCCCATCACACTCACCCACGCTGCTCCATGCTACCCCATCACACTCACCCTCCCAACCCGTCCACCTTGCTCACCCAACCCATCCACCCAGCCCACACACCCTTCCCACCCACTTTGTTCACCAGCCAATTCCACCCACCCACCCACCCACGCGACCTGACTTAATAATATGGTTATAGGAGACTTAAAACTCAATGGTAAATGGCTCTTAAGCTACACCATGTTGATTTAAATTAGTGACTTACTTTGTTGTACTTCTGTCCATCAGGGGCACAACTTTAACAGCTTTAAGCCACACAAAATGAATTCCCGGTAAAAATTTACCCCACTTAGAATCCATCTGAATGCTCTAGATTTTTGTCTTCATTTCCAGAGTGGACAAATACACAGACAAACACACATTTGAAGATACAGATAAGACTTGCAGGGAACCTAGTGTTGCCTGGGTAAGAAAAAACTTACCGTGCATATTGCCATTGCCTGAGACCCTGGGAGTCCATGCCCCTGTGGCAGACGAGTCCTGGGGTTGTTTTATCCACTGGACCCCATAGCCAACAGACACACACACATACTTTTTTTTTAATCTATATATTGATCAGAGTGTAATCGTCAAGTAACACTAGGAAAAAAACTAGATATGATACCCTCTAGTTGTAGGAGTTTATGTCTGAGTACGAGTAGTAGGTATATGTGACCGTAAGTGAGCACAGTTGGATGATGATGATAGTTATGATGATGGTACTGACTATTAAAATGAGGTCGATGATGACAACGATAATACTGAAGTTCGCAGTGACAGTGTTGATGATGATATAATGATAATCTGATATGGTGACATGGATGATGACAACGAAGACCATGGTGCTAATTTTGACAATTACAATGGCAATGATGACGGAAAGGATGGCGGTCATACTAATGACGACATCGATGATGATGGCACCAGCAAGCATCTTCGTCCATCATAACTTGGCAGAGATTATCTTCTTTAAGCAGCTTAGTTCCCGCAGTTCATTGGCTAAATAAGACAAATCTGTGGCTTTACATCCTTTCAGTAGCATTTTTTCCTAATTAGCACCACGTTTTAATGGTAACATCTTGTTACAGGTAGGTGGCAGAATACCACAGTACTACGGCTCAGCGTGATTTCCATAACACCTTTTACTGTCTAGTCTCATATTCCATGATTAATGTCTTCTTACAACTTAGTGACAGGCTGCGGCTCTATATCCTTTCCTTACACTTTATCCCGGCTAGTTCCATCCATACTGTAATGATAATATACTGTTACAGCTCAGCATTCAACACTGAAAGATGTCTGTTTTATATCAAGTAAAAGTAGGTGGAGTATTATACTAAGATGACTGCAACTTTTTCCTCAGAGAGGAGTCAGTTCCCTCTTTCTATGACATCTCCTACTGCTATATGGGAATCATGGGAGTGCTCCTCACTATGGTCATCGCTGCCGCCGTCTCCCTGTGTACAGGTATGAACAGTGTTCATAAACATTTTTATTGCAAGTGACTCATCCTCAGCTAAAAAATAGCATCTGCTATTAGCAAGAATAGAGCACTCTAGTTGTCACGAATATGCGAGGGTTCAGGGGACAGTTGTAACAGTCACGTCCCTGTACTCACACACAGCAGAATAATAGTATTTGAGGAGAGATGCAATGAAATACGATAGTTGTCCTGTTTATAGGGTAGCCTATAAATAAGATGTCGGTATTAATCTTTCATTATGGTTACTAAGGATTATTCAGTTACCTGACAGGCTACCCTCGCTAAAGCAAATAGACATGGACCTCATTATGTCTCTCAGTACAAGAAATCTCACTCTTTTCCCGCAAAATGATATTTGTCCGTCGCACCGATGATAAGAAAAAAAAGTCATCGTTGGGGTTAACGGTTTAATTCCTTCATTAGCGTAAAACTTATATTTACCTCCGGTGATAGTCACCAGGTCAGTGAATGGCCAGAGTTCTTCTTCTTCCTATGGCATATTAGTTAAATGGAGGCCTTTGGAGACAGAAGTGGTACCATATAAGTAATTTGACATGGAGTATCCAAATTTTCTGTTAGCTGACACCTGTGGTGGTGCCATCTAGCAGCAAATTTAGTACAAGTTCTTGATTTAAGACCATTGAGACAAAAATGGTCCCATATACGGTTATTTGACATTGCTAGTTACTTTTTACAGCAAACTGTTTGAAACAAGTCTTGCCGCAGGTCCCAGAGGAATTCCACCCTTTTTAGTTTATTCCTCTCTACTACTTACTTATGGGAATCATGGCAGCTTTCCTTAAGTAGATCACCTTACAAGAGGATGCACGTTATTTTCAACTTTGTTCTTGGTATTGCCATATTATATTAATCAGCTTAGGAGTGAACCTTTGTGGATAAAGGCATCATGATGCTGTACGTCATTACTCCACCTTTAATACCTCTCCAGGCCTGAAGATGGCAAGAATAAAGACTGTAAGATTACAGTAGTTCCCTTAGTGAGAAAACACTTATAGCATTGTATATTATGTTCCATAAGGTTCATATCAAGTGACAGAAAACTTTGCTTCATTGCTGCTTATGAACTTGGTTTACCAGACTCTCCTAGTTTCTAGTGGCAGTTGAAGAATGCTATATTAACCCTTTCATGCGTGATGACACCTTAGGTGTCATTTGGGTTTGTCTGCGAAAATGCTCGATGATGGCGAAAGCGTCATAAAGGGCAAAAAAACTGAGTGCGCGGTCCCTTGTCCCTTTAAATCCACTCTATTACCCGCATCAAAGCAGCACGACATATTTCACTATACCAATGGTGCTTATGTAGAGTTTTTGGGCACTATGTGATTAGATTTGGTGTTTGCAATAGGAAATTTAGGTGTCTGTGAAGCATTTGTGGCAGTTATCAGCCGTTGAGCCAACGAAGATTTTCCTACTGTTTCTAACCCTGGCCCCAGAACTACACTTCCTCTACCCTTTACCAAATGTGAGTATTCATCTATAAAAAGAGTTTCAGTGTATCATGTCAATATATTTTGGAATACCTAGTGTGCAAGGAAATAGTGAAACAGTGCACTAAGTTAGAGGAAGGCAGGAAACAGCCTTATAGTCACGAAATGCCGTGAGTACACCATAGTTTTTTGGGTTTTTCTCAGAAACTATTAGACGTAGGAGAACCGTTCGGGGCTTAAATGAAAGCCCATAAAATTCTGCATAAGGTGATGAAATAGAAACATAACACTGCCAAGAAAAGTTTTTCGCTAGATCTCCCCGAATAAAAAATCTGTTGTCTTTCGGAAATTGATGTTACTTTCTCGTTTATTACTAAAAAACCATACCTCATATCAAACTGAAGACTATCCCAATCGAAAGCTAATAAAATTCTCTTTCTATTGATGGTATAACATTTAGAGATAGGTCAGTAAACATTGGAGTTATGATGTTGGGAAGTGAGATGAATGTTCCCAAATGTTTATTCACAGCACTCCTACGTACGTATAGTGTTTTTTTGTTTTTTTCTTGCTTATTGTGTAGAAAAAACATCGAAGAATAGGAATATATAGGTTTTGTGGCAAAATATATAAGTTTGGGTGGTGAGAAGAGGCCGAGAAAACACGATTTTGGTGCTCGCGGAGGGTGGCGGTGGGGGGAGTGATGTCATAGAACAGAAAACTTACTAAACTTACCTGCACACGAAAGGGTTAACGCTATCAGTATTATGCCTGGACTAGTTCCAGCCTAGACATATACTAGGATTCTTGCGGCAAGGAATGGGTAAATGGTGACTGTACGAATATGAACACTATCAGGCTGTTATTACTCTTAAGTGAACAAAAACTGATTTGTGTTAGCCCACACCAAGTACTAATGTTGACACAGCTGTGAAAGGGTCATTCTCGCCGACAAGGAGAGTACGTTTTCACCCCTGTGTGTTTGTTTATTAGCAAGACTACTCAAAAACTAAAAGTGAGATTTGGACCAGATTTGGTGGGTAAGATAGCCCATGTCCCAGGGAACAATCAATTAACTTTTGGGACCCATCTGGATCGTATTACAGATTCCGGATCCGGAAAACATTTTCTGTGAAACCTTAATCAATGATGAGGAATCCTAACCCATTATGAAGTGTGGTTTGGAAATTTTGTTGCCCTTCTCTGAGAGATGAATTCCACTGAGTGCCGCTCCAGTTTTCAGTGCTGTCTACCATCTTCATTTTCCAGATTCACCCAGTTTCCAGTACCAATTGTAGGAAAAGAGGTTTCTCTGAAGCAAATCCCCACCCGCAATGACGACTGCGTGAATTTTTGTAGTTTCATGACTTTTTTTTTTTTTAATGCTTGAAGGGTTTAATATAGGCTTCAATGGCCCATTCGCTCTGTGAGTTCTTTATTAATGTCAAACTGATCATAGATAAACTAAGAAATTATGCCACCATATTCAGTAGGTGAACTCCATCGATACTTCTTCAAAATTTTCTAATGCTACTGCAACACGACTGCTGAGACTGGATGAACCACATTGTACTGAACGACTTCATGAAAATAATATCAGACTCCTCTATTTCAAAATGCCTTTCCCTATCAGAATAATAAAATCAGGAATATGACATCTTCTATCTGCCATTACTTTGCCTCAAGGGACATCCTGGGGCAAAAGACTTTCCCTGGTCCTGCTAATGTCCAGCTCTGCATGAGGTGTTTTAGGTCCAGGTTGGGCTGAAACTGCTTTATCTTCAATTTAATAACAGTACTTGGGTAATTGGAAACACAGTCTCCCCGCAACCATGAAGTCTCGGGTTCGATTTCCAGGCTGACCATGAAACCTATTTTCCCACTCTGTACTTGCCTAAAACTATAAAGAAAACCTGGACATTCAAAGTGACACTCGTTGCAGGAGGGTTATTTGCTGGGTGCATGTTAACCCCTAAAGCACGGGCATGTCGGATGCGGTCCTTGCGCGTCCTGCATGGATATTTGCGCTCTGATTGACTTTTTAAAAATATTTGCCAAAAATCAGTTATTAGTCCTAGAATATTATAATTACATTTGCTATTGGCACATACCTTCAGCTTTCTCGTGGGATGTTTGTTGAGCCTTCGTCGACTACCGTACGACTTGTGGAGACTTCTGAAGTTGGGTAACGAAGTCTCCACTTTACACTTCCTGACATCCTGAATTTGGTCACCACAGCCTGATATTGTCATTAGAAACACTATTCAATGATTTTCAAGTAGTTTGGAATCCATACTTAAAAAAAAAAACACTGTGAAAGCAACATAAAATACGAGCACATATGGGTCTCCCACCCACACTCGTTCGCCGCTGGTATTATGTCATTAATTATTCATAAACACACTCACACTTTATATTCCTAGTACTTTATTACACTTTTATATATCTACAGTATTTATCGATAAGTTTCCTTCAGTAATAGTAGTTTATTTTCACTCCAGGCATTCACTTTCTCGTTCAGGAAACTATGTAATGGGCGAAGCTTTCACTTTCACTGTCATTACTCCAAGAATCAGTCACTATCCATTATTATCATCGATAATTCAGCCAGTTCACATCCACAGCAGTCACTTAGTCCTTTACCGCTTCCCACACGATGTTTGGTAGGGGTAGAGGTCACAGGGCCCTTTGCAATGGGAGCAGAAGCGGCGGAAATGGAGGGGCGCGAGTGCGACGTTATCCCACCTTGAAGGACGACACTGAACTGAATGATGTTGCATACATGGGCAGCCAAGTGTTGACAATGTCAGCCGCTAATTTATATGCGATGAAATAATTCGTAGGAAATCTAGACAATACATAATAAATTAGGTAGTTCCAGGTGAATGCAAATATCACTCAGGCTTCCCCCTTCCTTTCTTATATATATATATTTATATTACAAGAATAGGTCATACGGCATATTTCAAGGGGAAATAAACAGGGAAAATTAGCGAACAAGTGCACATGGGATGTTGCCAAGTGATAATTAGCCAATTCCATGTGTTTGACACTATTTTATATATATATATATTATTTTGTATAAGAATAGGGCATTGGGATCATTTCAATGGATGAAATCAGTGGAAAAATCTGGGGAAGATTTGCATAGCACATCGCGGATGAGCAGGTGAGACGAGAGGGGGGGAGAGTCAAGAATGGGGGAAAATGGCTGAATTGTCAACAATGGATTGGAGTACTGATGACATTAGCAGCTCTGACTATTGCTGGACATTGGCAGTACTGATAGATGATACAAGTCACCACTTGAAAGCCCGGGCGAATTCAAAACAACACAGAATCACAAAAGTGACGCCCCGCAGTATAATCCATTGCGCCCGAGCGTCACGACAGTGCCGATCCGCGGTTAAGGGGTTAATAATGCTGTCTGTCTGTCTGTCTGTATGTATGTATGTATGTATTTATCTATGTATGTATGTATGTTATATATTTTTCTGAGAGTGCATCTCTTTGTATGTTTGTCTGCTATGGGTAGATAGGTAGGCAGTATTTTTTTAAGACAAGGAAGAAGCTAAAGCCAAGAAGCCTGTGAGACTGTTCCCTCCAGGAGACAGAGAGAGAGGAGAGAGAGAGAAGAATGAGCCAAACTCAAGGTCGGTTCATTTCTAATTTCGACCTGCCTGCACACATTGCATTTAAAAGAATGAAGGTCATAGACAGAAGGAAATACAGAGAGAGGAAGACTGTTCCAGAGCTGACCTGTTGTATATATTAAAGACTGGGAGTTTCAGTTAACTCTTGCATTGAGAGTTGGATAGAGAAAGGTTGAGAGTCTGCACCTGAATGGTGCTATGCACCCACTCTGATGGAGCAAGGATACAAGTAAGTTCAGAAAAGCCGTGACCCCTGAAGTGGCGATGGAAAAGAGATAAAGATGCAGCAGTGTGGTGAGGAGACAGAGGCTAAAGGGAGTCTGAAAGAAGAGGAGGGCTAACTTATTGAGGCAAACAGCATTTAACTCCATTCTGTTAAGAAAAGCTGCAGATGGGAAGCCCCCCATACTTGAGGGTGGTACTCTACACAGGGGCGAATAAAACCCGTATAAAATCAACAGCTGTGTAGAGGTAAAAAAGGCACAGAGTTGGCAAAGCATACCTAATTTCTTGAAAGCAGATTTGCAAGAGAGGTAATATGATCTTTCAAAGATAAATCCAGAAAGAATGAAACCTCAAATATGTTTAGAGATGATGCAGGATTGAGCTGATTATAGTGAAATATTAAAGAATACAGCTGCAAAAGATTTTGATGGGTAAAAAGATGTACAAACTGAGTTTTTGATGCATAAATAACAACATGGTTACTTTTACCACAAACAGAGATATAAGTCAAGTCAGAAATTTACTATAATCTCAGCCCATGTTTTTTGATAGGAATGCTGTGGTGCATTATGTGAGAAGTGAATGGAAATGTGAAGGGCGGAGTCGTCAGTGTACAGCGGATAGAGTTACATGTACAACTTAGATCACTGAAGAATAGGAAGGGAGGTGGTGACAGGTCAGAACCCTGAGGAACACCATTATTGATCACTTTAGGAGAAGAGTGATGGTCGTCCACAGGAGCAGGTACAAAATGACCAGAAAGGAAGCTACGGATGAAGCCACAGATAGAAGGATAGAAACAGAAAGGGAAAAGTTTTCTATATTAAAGACTTATTCCATACTCAGTTGAAACTCTTTGTGATGTCAAGTGCATTCCCAAAACTTTTGGAGAAGTCCTAAAAGGAGAATGACCAGGAGCCTGATCAGAAGGTGGTAAGATCGCTAGTGAAACATCCTTACCTGAACCCATTTTGGTAACTGGAAAGAAGATAATGATAGGAAAAGTGCTATGATTTAGATTCAGAAGTTTAGAAACACAGGATGTTAAAGCAACTGGGCGATAGTGAAAAGTTTTGGACCGTTTATCCACCTTTGGGAGAGGCTGCATGAGACGAAACCTCTGGCAAGAAGGAAAGGTACAAGTCGACAGACAAAGGCAAAGTAGTTTACATAGCTAGGGTGTAAGCACAGTAGCACAGTTCTTGAGAACAATATGGAAGTCCCCATCAGGTCCATAGACCTCGTTAGTATTCCAGTCAGCGAGGACAGAAAACACTTCAACTGAAGAAATTTTAAATCCAGTCATGAGGAAGTCAGAGGGGAGGGGGATGGAGGAACAATACTGGCTTAGTCTAAGGTGAAATTGGAGGAGAAAGTTTGAGCAAAGGGAGTTGCCTTTTAAGCAGATGAAATAGATACAGAGCCATCAGGTAGGATAAGAAGAGGGAAGGAGGAAAAAGGAAAGTTCTTAGAAAGAGTTTTGGCAAGGTGCGAGAAGGAATGAGAAGAGTTTGAAACTGAGTTCAGAACATTTTGTACAAATGAATTTATTATCAGTAGGGTGAAACAGACTTGCACACAGTTCTGAGCAGAAATAGGAAAGAGATGCGATTCAAGGATGGGTTGGTGCCCATACCTTTAGTGGGCCTTCTCCATACTGGGGATAGCATGAAAACAAGACTCATTAAACCAAGGATGTTTTGCATGATGAATATATGCTTCCATGTCCAAGAAAATGACCTAGGCCATGTGGGAAGCAACTCTGATGCTCTCATCCATGGAAGCAATAATAATTTCGGTGAAAAACAAAGAAGTACTGCTTCAGGGCCACTCAATCAGCAGCTCTAAAGTGGCATGGTCGCTGCTTCTTGGGATGGTTGACAGGCCTTACTGGAGTAATGGGGCAGATCAATGTGATAAGGAGGAGCCCAATAGAGAGGAAAAAACCTAACAAGGTATACAGAAGGATTAGTTGTGAAGAAAAGATCAAGTAAGCTGGGACCCTCTCAGGGGTGGTAAGGGATACGGTTAGGGTG
>JAGKTI010002543.1:0-29222 GCA_018397915.1 Birgus latro
ATCTCACTGCTTATTGGTTCAGGAGAAGAAGATTTTTTGTATTATCACTCTCATCTTGAATGTCAGGACCAACTTGCCTAGCCCCAGGCTTCTATTCTCCTCATGGGGCAACGTAGGATTGGCTGATGGATGGATGGATATTTATATATATTATACTTTATATAAGGTGCACAGTAAGGCTGTATTATAACCCCTCCAGTTTGAAAATCTCTCTTTAGCTAAATAAAATCATTTAAAGGTAGCAAAAAATAATTACATCATTGGACTGATGGGATTAAATGGCAGTTGACTCAAGATATCCCAAATGAACCTGAGAAATTCTGCAGTTCATTTTCAAATTATTTTTATGGTTGCTATGAAGATTATGCTTTATGGTGTGATTGGGGTCTCACATTTTCTTATCAAAGGTACGGCAGTGTAAAGTATAGTTTTGTATGTTACTGTCTTTGGCTTTCTTATCTGAGTGTTGGATCTGGTTTGATGTGATAAAAAGTAATGATGTACTCTTTATTTGCATTAGTGTATCTGACTCAGTTTTTGGGTTACTTTGTTGTGTGTTTGCATTACATCTTGTAAAATTTACTGCTTAGAGTACAAGACCAATTTTATTATTCATTATATAAAACTGTTGTCTGTGATAAAATGAAAAGAACTGTTGCTTTCTAAATATCCCTGCTTGTTGTTATTTAATAGTTAATTTAAATATATATTAAGGTCTATAGGTCTACCATTTGACCAAAGCTGTATTGAATTTATTGGCTGTAAATGTGGCTTTAAATTTATCCTCTGGAATCAAGATGTTCTATAAGGTGAGTTAACAAGCAACAGAATAGATGTTACTTGTTACTGTGACTCCAGATTCGTCAGGACATGAGCTATTTGGTTGCAGGCTGAAGTTGCACTATTTCTGCAGTCCACATTATAGTTCCTCCTGTTGGGGGGAAAGAGAGAGATTTGAAGGATATTTGTATAACTAAGTTGTGAAGCTGCTTGGTTGGTTATATCAGTCCCACCGCATGAACGTGTGTATCTCCAGCGCTGAGGCTAGTACCTGTATATGATTAGATGCTTTTGTTACACTTTCTCACATAGACAAAATGATTAAAAGAAATTATGATGACTATCTCTTTATTCTTTTGTTTTTATTTTTTCCATAGGTCTATCTGTCTATTGCCATCCCCCCCAGTACAAGCCCATTGTTGTCGTGGAGGAACTCTGGGGTCTGGGGCTGGGGCCTGGCGGTGGAGGTGGTGTCACTGTGCCGCTCCCCCTGCCCTTGGGTCCCGGCCCTTGACCCTACAAATTTTGCTTGGTCCTTTTTCTTTTTCTTCTCTTTCTTCTGTCTTCATTCTTCTTCTCCTCCTAAGGTGTGAGAGCCATGCTGTTGGGATGCAAGGCTGTCTCTTTTATGTCAGTCGTGAACGGCCTCGTGGAACCACTGGTACGGTAGCCTTTTGTATCTTTTGCCCTTGCTTCTGATTGGGGCTCTCAGGAGTGGACCAGTTTATTTCCCGATGGTACAGTTCGGCTCACTATGGCCAACAATGAAATCCTTGACCTAAATTTAGGAGCAATGGGAGATGCTCCTCCTAAACCTTCTCCCACTCAGGCGGATCCCCCCTCCCCTACTTTTTCGCCCCCTTTCTCCTCTTCCTGTCCTTCTGTTTCTTCTTCTGCTCCCTCCCCTGAGGGAGACATCCTTCTTGATATCCCTGCCTCAACACTGCCATCCTCGAATGGCGTATCAGAGCTTCTGGCTCCCGACAAGTGTCTTCATCCTGACCCATCGCCTCTGACAACCTCATTCACCTCGTCTACGGTTTCTGTTTCCGCTGCCACTGCTTCTGTGGTCGTCACATGGGAGCCTTATACTTCCTTGGTTCCAAACTCGACCCTCTCGGCCCCTGCAACGTTCACCACTACTCACACTTCCCGGCCATGTCCATCTGTGATGCCGTTCTCCTCATTCCAGACATGGGGCTGCCAGTATCCTGCCCCCCTGGCTAGATTTTATACTGTGCCCTCCCACGTGGTTCCGAATGACCTGGAATTTCAGAAACTGCTACTTAGGTCTGTGGGTGAGGGCCTAACTTTCCATTCACGCTTTGACAAATCACGCCTCGTCACGGTTCATTCTGACACCCAAGCCCGTGCCCTGCTCACTCTTACAACTGATAATGGTGTGCCTCTGGATGCACATAAGGATACACACATGAACTCTAGCCGAGGCACAATTTTAGTTCCTCACTCGATTCAACTGGGTGATGATTCCTTTCAGGACTGTTCGTCACTCATCCGTGACATCCTAGAGCTTCAGCATGTTCCTGTTACCTCAGTTTCGTGCTTTGAACATCTCCCATTTGGCGACCGCACACGACCTGCTCGGATTGCTCGGATAGTGTTTGATTGCCTGACTTCCCCAGATTTTGTGATCATAGGAGGTGAACGACTTCTGGTGCGGAAGTCTTAACCAACCCGAGGTCAATGCAGGTTGTGTTGGCGTTTTAACCATCCTGCCAAGCACTGTCGATCCTCCCCTCGTTGCCCCCTCTGTGCCTCTCCTGGTCATGATAGAAGTGAATGTCAAACTGCCACTTGACGCTGCCCAAACTGTGCAGGCCCTCACAGTGCCCTGTATCAAGGGTGTCAGGTTTACAAATTTAACTGTGAAGTCACCACCATTCGCTGACAAACTGGCCTGTCTCTACAAGCAGCCCGTCGCAGGGCCCGCGAACTCGGCTTTAGCCCTGGTCCGTCTTTTGCAGATGTCCTCCGGATGCCCAAAGCCTCTACTGCTCCTGCTCATTCCTCTCGTAATCTTCCTACCCATTCTCCCCTTCCAGCCACTAGTCACCCCTCTCACCCTATCCCTTTGCGTAATTCATTCTCCAGTCTTAATCCTTTTACTCCCACATCCTCACCTTCCGTCCGCCCCTCTCCTGTTCCTACCCCTACCACACCTCATCGCCGTGAAAAATGGCTTAGGACCACCTCCAACACCAGTTCCCCCAGGGGAACATCCTCCCGATGGACCTCCTCCATTAAACGGTCTTGTGCCTAGCTTCCTTCTGCCTCACCAGTCTCCTCTCCGGCTCTGCCCAGTGCTTCAGATTCCCTCACTGCCTCACCCGAAATGCTACTTAAGATTGAACAGTACCTACTCTCCACTTGCCCCTCACTTCCTGCATCTTCTGCCTCCTGCTCGACCATAATCTCTGCAGAGATACATTGTGTACCTTCCTCTCTTCCACCTACCCCTGTCCCTCCTGGGCCCAGCCCAACTTCAGACCCCATCATCCCTCCTGTTGAATCATCCCTAGATCCTGGCCTTGAACCTCCTGCTACCTCCCCAGCCCCCCCCCCCCCCCCCCCTTTTCTCTCCCCCATCCCTCTCCCATCCTCTTCTGCCCTCAGTCACGATCCTTCTGTTTCCTCCCCTGCTCCTTCCCTCTTGGTCCCTTCCTCCAGCCCTTCTTCTCCCCCTTCTGAACCCTTCCTTTCCTCCGTATCTGCTTCACAGGTGCATGAATCCTCCTTTCATCCTCCCCGTTCCCTATTGTCCTACCCTATGCCTCCAGGCTATCAGCCTACTTCCTCTATTCCACTTTCTGACCTTCTTCTACCGCCTCCACATCCCATGTCCCCATGAGAGTAACCAAACGATAACTTTGGACCTTTACCTTCGCCTCTCTTTTAGTCTTCCAACCTATTCTCGTTCTGGTCAGTCTTTAACCTTTTATTGGTTCTGATTTACACGATGGCTCCCATTATGCAGTGGAATGTCTGTAGTATTACCACACACCGGCTAGACCTTCGGTTTTTAATTTCTCACTGTAGCCCATCAATTCTCTGCCTACAAGAGACCCGCTTCACCACCCCTCCTCCCCCCATTCCGTCTTATTCATATCTGAGTCTACCCCATTCCCAGTATGATACCTGTCTCCTGATACATGTTGATGTTCCTTTTCAAAACCTTTCTGTTACAACCACTATCAAATGTGCTTTCGTTAGGGTGTTTCTATCTCGGTGGATTACAGTGGTCTCACTGTATTTTTCCCCTTCAGTGCCTATTAATTTTATCGACCTCCATTGCCTTTTAACTGACCTACCCCCTCCTGTACTGCATTTAGTTGATTTTAACTGTCGGAACCCCCTCTGGGGTGATTCTATTTTAACCGCATGTGGGTGCTCCTTGGAGGATTTCCTCCTTGCTCATGATTTTTACATTTTTAACTCTGGTTCACCATCCCATTTTGACAGCCGTACCCGAACTTTCTCTGGCATTGGCCTTTTTGTCTGCACCTCAACGATCTCCTTGGACTTCTCTTGGTCAGTCCTGAATGACTAGTGTGCCACGGACCATTTCCCAATCCTCCTAACCTCTATGTCTTACTATCCGGTCCCTGGCCCTCCTCGATGGTGCTTCGATAGGGCAGATTGGGCGACTTTTATGTACCGGGCTGTTCCTCCCACTCCTCTTCCACTCTCCTGTGACCCCATTGCTTTGCTTTCCCGTTTCTGTGCTTTTCTCCTTACGGCTGCCCGTGCCTCTATTCCACGTACCTCCCGTCCCGTATCATCGAAATGTGTGCCATGGTGGAATGACCAATGCACTTCAGCTTTCCAGATCAAGAGGGCCAGGTGGAAGAGCTTCCGCAGAAAAAAGGGCACTTCGTTGAAGGTCCAAGCTTTTATACTTTTTAAACAATCCAATGCTTTCCTTCGCCGGACAATCCATCAAGCAAAAAGAGATAGCTGGGTGTCATACGTCTCTACTATTGTCTCGGACACACCCATTCCAAGGATATGGTCCCGCATCAGAAAAATTGCTGGTAAACGGTCGCCTACCCCAACTCCAGTCCTCACCACCAATGATGGGCCCATAGGTAATGCTTTTCAAGTAGCCAATATTCTGGGCCAACATTTTTGCCAGATTAGCAGTGGGTCCCATCTCTCCCCTACATTTTTAACAATCAAGAGTCGTTCGGAACGGACCCCCCCAACAGTTCACGCTGTCGTCAGCTGCAGCATACAATGCCCTCTTCTCCAGCTCGGAACTCAAAGCAGCTCTGACTGCTTGCGGCTCTACCTGCGAAGGACCTGGTGGTGTCCATTACAGTATGATAAAACATCTGTCCCAGACAGCCCTTCACTTTCTGTTAAGAATATATAACACCATATGGTCCACTGGGAGCTTCTCTAATGAATGGAAACAGGCCTACCTCCTACCATTTATTAAACTGGGCAAATCTGGGTCGTCACCTGGAGATTATCGTCCCATTGCTCTAGTTAGTTGTATATGCAAACTGATGGAAAGGATGGTTAACTCTCGCCTAATGTGGCATTTAGAGTCACGTGGTGCGATCTCGCCCTTGCAATATGACTACCACAGGGGGCGGAGTACTCTAGATCCCCTGATGAGGCTACCAACCTTCATCTGACAAGCCTTCACTAACTCAAAAGTGGTCATAGCAGTGTTTTTTGATCTTGAGAAGGCATATGATACAGTCTGGAGGTGGAGGTATGACATTCTCCGTGTCCTACAACAGTCTGGAATTAATGGCAATATGGGTGTCTTTTTACAGAACTTTCTTTGTGACTGAACCTTCCGTGTACGCCTTCAAAATGTCTTATCCCGGTCGTATGTAGAGCATGATGGTGTCCCACAGGGATGTGTGCTCAGCACTACTATTTTCATCCTTGCTATAAATGATATCCTTTCATCTCTCTCACGCGGTGTTCGTGCTTCATTGTACGTAAATGATTTTGCTATAGATGCAGCTGGAGCAGATGTCTTGGCCTTACGGGCCCTACTTCAATCAGCTGTAGATGCCGCTGCAGGGGGGGCCACGAATCACGGCTTTAAATTCTCCCCCACGAAATCCTGTGCTATAACTTTTACGACCCGTCATTCAATCCCTCAACCTTCTCTTACACTATATGATACTCCCCTGTCATATCATCTGTCAGCCCCTTTCCTTGGCCTTATCTTTGATTCTCGACTGACTTGGTCTCTGCATCTCACCTCCCTCAAGGCCTCCGCTTCCCTCAGACTTCGGTTATTGCAAACTCTCAGTCATGTGTCCTGGGGTGCAGACCGTACAACCCTGCTCCTTCTCCATACTTTCTTAGTTTTGTCGAAGATTGATTATGGCTGTCAGATTTATGCATCTGCCTCATCTTCCTCTCTTCGGCGCCTAGACTCCGTTCACCATCGTGACTTACATCTGGTGCTAGGTGCTTTTCGCTCCACCCCGGTTGTGGGTCTGTACGTCGAGTCGGATATGCCCGCTCTGTCCTTCAGACGTGACAAGCTAACTCTCCGTTACCACATTCGCCTTCTTCAACACCCATCTGCAGGTTTCCCTGCATCTGTTATGCACCTCTCACCTCCTTTTCCGCCCTCATTAATTTCATCTTTTCCATGTAGGGTCTCCAATTTACTTGCATCCCTTTCTTTTCCCACTATTTCCATTCTCCCACTGCAGGGTTCTATGTTCCCACCTTGGCTTCTTCCTCTCCCTACTGTTTGTGGTGCCCTGCTATCTTGCCCAAAGTCTTCTTCCAACCTACAGGAAGTCTATCATCTTTTTATGGATCATGTGCATTGTTACTCCTCAGCGACCCCAGTATACACAGACGGCTCTAAGTCTTCAGCAGGCTTGGGTTTTGTTGTTCTTCTCCCAGACCA
Source organism: Birgus latro (assembly GCA_018397915.1). Classification (NCBI taxonomy): domain Eukaryota; kingdom Metazoa; phylum Arthropoda; class Malacostraca; order Decapoda; family Coenobitidae; genus Birgus; species Birgus latro. The sequence goes on from JAGKTI010002543.1 coordinate 6,692, forward strand.
TACATATCAGGTCCACCTTCCACCAGTTGCCAGTATTTTCACTGCTGAACTGCTGGCCATCTTACTTGCTCTTTGTGTTATATACCGATCTACTTTACACACTTTTGTTATTTTTTCAGATTCACTTAGTGCACTACATTGTATTCGGTCTATCCCGGCCAGCAGCCCGGTAGTGTTGGAGATACAGGAATGGTTGTTCCATATAGCCACCAGATTGAAGTCTGTCTCCTGTTGGGTCCCAAGCCATGTTGGGATACCGGGTAATGAGACTGCGTGGCACGTGCGGCTGTCACCTCTCGCTCTGTCACATTTCATCCTGTCCCAGCAACTGATTATTTCCTGATTGTTACCCGTCTCCTTGGCCAGCAGTGGCAAGCAGATTGGACATCTACAACTAATAACAAACTCCGCTCCGTCACACATACTGTCACGTCTTGGAAGTTGTCCTCCCATTGCAACAGGCGTTGGGAAACAGCCCTAGCCCGTCTACGCCTTGGCCACACGCGGATCACACATGGCTTTCTAATGTCAGGAGGCACTTCTCCGATCTGTCAGTGTTGTCAGGCTCCAGTCACGGTCAACCATCTTTTGCTTGAATCTCCTCAGTTCCACACCGTGCGCAGATGGACTCTCCCATTCCTTTACTCCCTTGGACATCCCCCTACCTTAGCTGATCTTCTTGGTGAATTCCCTGTGTTTTCCATTACACACCTCATGCGCTTCCTATCTGAAACCCATATTTTACCTCATATTTAGTGTCTTCCCCTCCTTCCCCTTCACCTTTGCTTCACCATAGCATACACATCATTTTTAATGCAGCAGTTTTAGTGCCATATAGTCCTTCTGGGCTTGGTGCTAGTCCTTATTAATTATTATTATTATTATCTATTGCCATATGCCTTAATCCCATAAGGGGTGGCCACAAACAAATTGCCTCCATGAGCTCTGTCCCCCACCATTTCACTGCCCTGCTCCCAGCTCACACCCCCCTCTCTCGTATACCTCTCCATTCCTCCATCTCATCCTTGGCCTCCCCCTCGCTCTCCCCCACTCCACCTCACTCACATGCACCCTCCTCGTCAGTCTCTCACTCTCCATCCTCTCCACATGGCCAAACCACCTTAATGTGTTTCTCTTAACGCCTCCATAAATAACACAAAATGAAAACCAGCCAGTAGTATAAGATGACTTTGGAGTGGTTATTCATCAACATCATACCTCTGCTGTTAACTAAGCAACTGAAAAGTCATAAATTTTAGAAACCTTTCATAACAGAGGTGGGAGCACTTTGAAAAAAGGTGAAGCTGATATACAGTAATAATAGTAGAACACAGTCATCTTTTGGGGGTGCAAAAAAAAAGTTTAGCGATGATGTAATAGTGAAGATGGAACCACTTTAATAAACTCTCGAGCAGTTTCTTACAGCAGGTTAATACAGTGAACTCTTACTGAGCAGTGGAGACAGTTAAAGATTTTTTCCCAGAGTTAAGTTCTAGATGTATGTGGTGGGAGAAGAATTTTAAGTTGTGAAAATTTTTTTGTCTAAGTAGTAGGGTATGTATGAATTGGAAGAGAAGAGGGTCTGAGTTGAATATGCATTTTTGTCAGGGATTCATGATGTCTTCTTATTAGTTTAATCTATGTATGGTGAGAAAGGTAGATGTAAGAGTACTGGTGAGAAGGGGCAACTAGGCGGTAAACTAGTTGACAAATGGTCCCAGAGGGTAAAATTCAGCAGGTGGTATCAGTTTGAAAGAGTTTATGAAATGAGGAAACTGATAGTGAATGAACAAAAAAGTAAATTGATTAGTTGTTGTGGAGGGGCAGAACCCAGCAGTATAAAAGTAAGCTTAGATGGAGAAGATATGGATGAAAATGAATTCCTTTAGGTATTTGAGGTGGACATAGCAGCATATGGAATTAAGGACCTGAAGTAAGCCACAAGATATAAGGCACAAATTTGGTACACTGAGAACCATATGGAAGGAAAGATGAATGTTTGTTCAGATGGGTGTATACAGTATGAGACCATAATGGTGCCAACTATTGTACTGTGTATGAATGCAAAACATGGATCCAAAATACCAGGCACTAAAAATACAGTGGTGGTGTTGAAAATGAAGTGTCTTAAGTCTGTATTTGGTCAGTTGTTATTTAACCTCGGTTTAATTGGCCGAGGAGCAACTATGGGTCTGTCTTACAAGTACAGTATAGTACATACATCATTCAGAGATACAATCCCCCCTTTTAGTAGACTACATTTCACCTAGTTTGGACCAGGCTGGCCCTTGCCACAATGAGGTGCCTGGGTGGATGCCAAAGTTGCTCCACCTAAGGAGTGCAGCATCACCGTGTGTGTACTCCCCTTCTGTTCCTGTCTTGGGTTAATTGATTTGATGAGTAACCATATAGTTAGAAAGGAGTGTGGAGGTATATGTATATGATGGAAAGGACTGTGTGTTAAAGTGGAGTAACCATTAAGAGAAAACCTACGATGAAAGTGTAATGGAACAGAATAATATAGCTTTAAAATGAAGGAATATGGGAAAGGGGAGGATAAGGAGGAGGTGGAAGGATGTTATGAGACAGATTTTGAATCACGAAGGTCTGATCATCCATGAGGTTGAGAGACATGAACAGTGAAAATTAAAATGGATGGGTTTTGTTCCATTTAGTTTTTGAAGGCTCCAACATGCTTGCATGTTTTGGCCTTGGTCACCTGATGGCAACATTCCATGCTGCATGATTTCTGGCAGCTTCCCTATTCAGTCATCCCTGAGGTCATACTCAGTGATTTTGTCTCAGGTCTTTTCGGTCTGCCTCTTGCTACCCTACCCCTGACATAGCACTTCTCACTTTCTACACCCATTTATCATCCTCCATCCTCTCCACACTTCTAACACATGCCGCATACAAAGATCCTCTAGCATGGAGGGAGAACCCTCTCAGTGTCAGGAGAGGCAACAGTACCTTGAACTTTTTGGAGGGATTAATTCACCATCAGTGATACCAGGTATATTGTAATGTGTAACAGGCAAGAAATGAAACTGTTAGGATAAACTACAGTGATTAGCAGATGCTTGTTGAGTTGGTCAAACTTGCTTTGGTGTTGACTGTTACAAATTACATCTTGTGAGACTGAATGAGTGAAAATGATTGCTTTCTCCTGCTTTCAGTCACCACCCTGCTGGAACAGTTAAGAACAAGCATACTTCTGCAAGATAATGCTGATTTCACGTGTGCCGTGTATCGGGGAGAGCATGTGGAGATTGTCAGGCATGAAAGGATTGATCTTGCTGGTGAGTCTCTCGAGTGTGGAAGAGTTCTGTTATCTGGGAGACATGTTAAGTGTGGCAGTGGCTAGAGTGAGGAGTGGTCGGAAAAATTTCAGGGAGCTGTTGCCTATCCTGAGACAGAGAGGGCTCTCCTTCCATGCTAAAGGATCTGTGGCATGTGTTAGGAGTGTAATGCTGTATGGCAGTGAGACCTGGGCAATAAAGGATATTCGCTGGCTCAAACGTACAGAAATGACTGATTAACAGGTGTGTCCTTGAGTGCTGGGCTTAGGGGGGCTAGGTTTATGATGGAAGAGTTAAGAGATAGGATAGGACCGAAGTGTATTGGTGTTGTGATGAGGAGTAGGGTGAGGTGGTTTGGGCATATGGAGAGGATGGGGGACAACAATTGGTTGCAGAAAGTGAGACGTGTTAATGTTAGGGGTAGGGTTGCAAGAGGACCAAAAAAGACCTGGGATAAGGTCATCGAGTGTGAACTCAGGGATACGGGACTAAGCAAGCTAGCCGCTAGAGATCGAGCAGCATGGAGAGTCACCAGTAGGTGACCAAGGCCAATGCATGCAGGCATTTTGGAGCATTTAAAAATGAAAGCGATATAAAACTAGCATATACCATAGCAGTTGGCTTGCACATGCCTTCATTTTAAGTGAGCAGTATACTATATTATAGTTCACAGGGCCAAAGTATATCACTTACTTTTCTTGTGGTGGAGGATTGACCCCATTCTGCTCAAGTTAGTGTACTGTTATCACTGACAGATACATTTTGGAGGGTAATATGAGCAGAGCTTGAGGAATTATACTTCATTGGACTGACATTTGACCTCTGGCTCATGTGGATAAAGTGACAGTGTTTCTGGTAGAGGTGGTGGTGGTATTATTTTGATCTCTGTTTCATGCAGATATAGTGGCAGTGTTTATAATGGTGGTGGTTACAGTGGTAGTGTTACTGCCCTGGCCCTTGGTTCATGTGGATATGAAACTGTAAGTGGTGACTGAAGTTTGTCCGGTTGCGAATATATGAGGTCTGTCCAAAAAGAAACCAAACTTTTTGAATAGCACACCAGCTAGCTGGCATAGCGATATCACAACGGGAGCTCTGTGTAGTGGCAACTTTGAGCTTTGGTCTAGCGCTAGCTGCGTCACGACAATTCACTTAGTCATCGAGGTACACGTGCTGGTTGGTTGCTGTTTGAACAATGGAAGATCTTGAAGAGCAATGTGCGTGAAATTCTGTTTCAGATTGGGGAAAACTTTTAAAGAAACTTTTCAAATGTTGCAGCAAGATTGTGGGGAGAGTTGTTTGAGTTGTACACAATTTTACATGTGATTTCAGCAGTTCAAATTGGGAAGAACATCTACCAAAGACGATCCCAAATATGGGGGGCCTTCCATGTCAGGAGAGAACGATCATGTTGAGAAAGTATGTGCTGTGATCCATGAAGTCATCGCCTAACTGTCCATGAAGTTTCCAAAGAAGTAGGCATTTATAAAAGTTTGTGCCACAATTTTAACTGAAAAACTGAAGGTGCATCATGTTGCTGCAAAATTTGTGCTGCGTCTGCTGACAGAATGGGCAGAAAAAGAACTGTGTCACAGTCAGTCAGGAGCTATTTGATTGTTCGAATGCTGATGAAAGCTTTCTGAAAAATGTCATGACAGATGATGAAGTTTGGGTGTATGGCTGTGATGTCAAAACAAAGAAGCAGTTGTCACAATGGGTTGGAACATCATCACCACAACCAGAAAAAGCACTGCAAAGTTGCTCAAGTGTAAAAGTGATAATTTTTTTTTTAGGGGAGGGTATCATTCATCAGGAGTCTGTTCCACATGGTCACATAGTCAATAAAGAGTTTTACTTGGACAGTCTGAAGCATTTGGGGAAGGCAGTGCAAAGGAAGAGGCCTGAGGTGTGGACAGACAAAACCTGGATGCTGCACTATGACAATGTATCTGCCCACGTGTCACTCCTTGTCCATGACTTTGGTGTAGCTCGAGATGACTATCACCCCCAGGTGCCCTGCTTTCCAGATTTGACTACTGCAGACTTTTTGTGTGTGTGTTTAAGAGAGAGAGAGTGCATGCATGCATGTGTGTGTGTGAGAGAGAAGTTGAAATCCATCCTGATAGGTACACCAATTTCAGACAATAGAAGAGATAGAAGAAAATTCACCAAGTACACTGAACACATTTACTCGTGTGTGTAACTCAGTGATTAAGTCATGTGGCGTGATGTAGCTAATGTTAGACTAAAGCTCAAAGTCATTGCTACACAGCGCTCCCATTGTGATCACGCCATGCCATCTAGTTGGCACACTATTTTAAAAAGTCCAGTTACTTTTTGGACAGACCTCATAGTGCATGAAAATCCATGTAGGGACATACCAGTACACCTACTTGGCTGCTCATGCTTGACTTGGGTCAAATCCTGGCCCAGTCAAATGCATGCCAGGTACTGTATCTACTTTTCCACCTGGGGTTAACCTTGTACCTTTCCATGTAGAATGTCATTGGAGAAATGTGTGCTTATGTACTATACTAAGAAGTAAACAGAGTCTAATTTCAAGATGACACTGTCACACTGTACACATCTCAGAATTCTTCCTTCTGCTTTTTGCCAGTTAGATGCCAGTAATGAGTATGTGGCAGCAAAATCATTTGAATCACTGCCATGTAGTGGTTCATTGTCACTGATGACAAAGTCACTTTAGGACTTCTGCTATCATTTCTGCCCATTTTTGAAGGAGGCATGAACCATCTTTCCAAAGTAGCTACCTTTGGGAGTTGCCCTGTTGCTTTATATATGATGCATGGCCTCAGGTGAATAATGCTGATGCATGGAAGAGTGACTTTTAACAAGTGAGATTTGAAAAAGGAGGACCATCTTCTGTTATTGGTGACCAATATCAGCCTTTTTTTAGGTGAGGTTTAACAAAACCCAACAATTCCCAGGTTATGGTTACCCACCACAGTCATGGAAATCAGATTTAGAGTGTGTGGAGTTGCTGATTGATAACTATACTACTGACAGCTCATAACCTGTTTTTAGATTGGCTAGTGATATCTCATTTAGAATGAACTTTACAGAAAGAAAGCATTTTTGTAACAAAATTGATTTCTTCAGATTTTTGTCAGAAACAGTTGCAATTCAGTCTAGCTTTGTGATGAAACAATTCATTGCTCTACTACCAGGGTACCACCTCCAACATTTAATTCTGCTTCAAAAAACTCAGTATTATGGTTTCTCAAACCATACCTTCTACTGAAAGGAATTGTGTGCTTGTGTATGTGTGCATGTATGATTGTCCATATATTGTATAGGTACTAGATCCTCCTGATATCAACCATTCTGATTTCCCTCTCCATTGGAAATAAAGTAAAACATTTATCAGTCATGAATTACAGCCCTATACACTGTTGCTGGGCAAAAATCCCGCTTTCTCCCTAATGGTCCATGAGTATCATTAATAAACAAATAATATAAAAAGCAAGCATACCTGCACTGGAATGGCATTGTGCCTAATATTCTTGGCATGTGGTTTGTATATCTTTGCACTTTAGAGTACTTTAATCTTTTTGAATCACCAAGTTCCTCTAAGTCAAAGGGTATCTTACATTTTGCTTCTGAAGTCTTACCATTTAGAAATCATAGATCATTTTTCCCTCAGGTGGCTTAGGAAGCTGCAAATAGGTTCATTATATCAGGTTATGTTTTACCAGTTTATCTATTAAGTTTCAGCACTGTGGTGTTCTACTACTAGTAGCTATTTATATTTAGATATACACAGGACACTTTGACTTCCTGTTATGTTGGGAACCATGAACTTTATATGGGAGATATAAAGCAAATGTATTGGCCTAGTGTTTACACTGATGCAATATGAAAAACAAGCTGTATAGAGCATAGAGAGAGTCCATATGTTGAATATCAAGAGAATTCAAATGTACACTCGATCAAAAAAGTATTGGTATGTATTCCACATAAAACAGTCTTACACCACGGACAAATGGATAACTGTATAGTGCGTGTTGGTCCTGCCCCACAAAACTGTAGTAGCCCTACTATTTCAGTTTATGCAATGTATTTCCAGCTAGTGCCATTTTAACTTATCCCTGGGAAATGTTATTATACTAAATGTATATCACATCATATTGGGGCATCAATGATCATTAGGATATCATCAGATCCCTCCTGTGTGGTATTTTTTTGATCGTGTGTACAGTATATGCTTCTTCTATATTAGTTAATGAAGCCAAGTCAGTATCAGTGGTGCGTGGTTGAGGTGAGGTGACTCTGTAGTGACGTGGTCCCTCCCGTGTCTTGCAGGGCCTTGCAGCGTTACGCAGGATAGGCCGGCCCCATCCCTGCCCCTTCTGCACCAAAGTCTTCCCCTTCAAGTCCATCCTCCGCAACCACTTGAGAATACATACTGGGGAGAAGCCTTTTGCGTGTCGGGTGTGCGGGCGAACATTCAATCACTGCAGCAACTATTATAAACATGAGAGGTCTTGTGCATTCAAACTTGAGTGTGCTGAGGACCCACAAGTCTCGGGCTCAGTTGTCATGCCTTTTGGAGATGGGACTGGTGGGGCTCGATTAGGGGCAGGGGCTGGGGCTGGGACAGGGGGAGGGACAGGGGCAGGTACAGGAGGGGAGCTGTGGAATGAGGGGGGATCCGGAAATAACATCTCTTCGTTAGGTCAGCACCAGCACCTCCACCAAACACATACACTGTCTCGGCCGCATACAACCACAGCAGTCGCTACTACCACGTCTGCCACCACCAGTCAGTCTCAGCCACAACAGTCTTCTTCATTTAGTTCTTTTCCCCTAGTCACAACACAGTGTCTGTCTGGCTGTAAATCTGAATAGTTTTATTTTCTTCCCTGTTGTCATACCTTGATGGGAGAGATGTTGAATGAAGAATGTGAAGTGGTGGAGCACTTTACTGCATGCATCATATACCAGTTGGGCATGCGATATTTCCTGTTTCATCTTTTCTCCTCATACTGTTTTAGTTCAGTACCCTATCCAGTAAGCCATTTTAAGCTGAGGAACTAATCAAATGAAACAGAAATTACTGATTTCAAACTGTTGTCATGTAACTTGGATGAAGTGCACAGTTTATTCTTGAAGCACATTTCCTGTTGGCTACCCTTTTAATCGCAGTCATTGAAGGTAATGATACATAAGCAGTGAAGGATTAATGTAGCTGTTACTGTGCTGTTTTAGATGAATCCAGGCCTGATATTTAAGTTATCTTTGCCTTAGTATTAGATGGCATGGTTCAGAATGAACGTCCTCTGTTCATGAATGATAATCACAGCAAATGAAACAAAAATGAAATATTGTAGGGATTAATTTCTTTGTACAGTATTTTGCTCTGTGCTGAGTGCTCACACTTCAGAGTTTGATGCCCCATATTTATTTTTATATTTTCTTATGGCATATTACTTAAATATTGTAATCCAGTACATAACTTGACCTGAGTGAGTTGTAGTCAGCAGCCATAAATGCATCTTATTTTATAGATCTGGCATGTAAATATAAATGTACAATGATAATTATTTACCGTGTATAATTAAATGAAATATATGCTATACCCCATCAAAAAATATGGCTGAAGGAATAATCTGTTTATGCATTGAGCTGTAGTTCAGAATGGGTCACAAGCAGAGAGACAGCGACATGTTTTATGTTTAGTATTTTATTCCGTTTATGTACCATGCTTAAACATGTCTAGTGCATGTTGTTTCAGTGGAATACCACTAACAGATAGAGATACAATTAATATGAGCCTATTTTAGATATTATGAATATTTTTGTTTTGAATTTAATCTGTGATACAGTATTATATAACACTATAATGGTACCTGTAGTTGAATGTACAGCTATGAACAAAAATTCATATAACATTATTTGTCCTGCTTTTTTTTTCTCATTGCCAGCAGGTCACAGTCACAGCAGACAATGTTGGAAAGAAAATTTTTTCCCAGTTGCCCAAGTTGTTTGTATCTGCCCATTAGAATCATCTCATATCTACCCTGTGGCATGAAAATCCCTGCTGGAATTGACATTTGGGTGTAATGAACCCTTCCTTACTTCCATACCTTTTGCCATCACGATTACCAAATCTTTGAAGATTCAGCGTGAAGTATTGAAAGTGATTAGAAGCCTATAAAACCCACAGACAGGTGCACTAGACATTTCTGTACAGTTCTGTAAGAATATATTTGCAGTTTTCTCATATAAAAACAATGGTCCTGGTGTCAGCATTTAGGGTAGGAATCTGCAGTATGTAGAGGATTCAGTTCCTTATTAAATCCATAGTAAATTGCAGAAAAATTGCATATTAAAGTTTCTTTGCTACATATAAACTACAATCAACCAATTTTCTCCAGAAGTGGGGAAGACAGTTTTTTCCTGCCTATGGAAAGTGGCTTTAACTCTAATAGGACCACAGAGGTTCCATTTTTGGTTGAAAGAGGGTGCTGGAGGAAGTAAGACAAAAGCCCTGGAGCTGTGGTTGGCTATTCCAAAACACCAGAAGTGTTGTGAATTGGGATACAGCAAGAAGTTGCCCACAGATTATCATATCAGAATGTGATATATGTAGAAGGCTTCACTGTGGTCATATGCCATCACGAATTTTTCCATCTTTGTACACTTAGCTAAGGCTGAGTTACATCAAGGAACCATCATCATTGATTCATGTCCTGTCCAAAGTGTTGTTCTTGGCAAAAGGAACCACTGAGGCAGAGAGCTTAGATGCTAATTCCAGGAGGAGTCTGACATAAAATCTGCTTGAGACACTGACTTGAACTCAATTAAGAATAAGAAACTTTACTCCCTATGGATGGTGGACATGAAAGGCATGGAAACCTCATTATTGAAAGTAAGGTCAGGTGGATGCTGAACTCTACAGATGCAGCCTAAAAGTTTTCTTTCAATGTTCACTAGGAAAGAGCATTCTCCAGCTGAGGTTAGCATTCTCATGGAATGTCCTCTGCCTCTGCAATTCTCTGTTTCCCAGGAGAACTCATAAATGGAATCTGACTGCTGTGTTGAACAAATAGTGACATAACATTTAGCATCCATACCAGTCACCTCCATTCTCTCATGGGTGAGTTTTTACTTAAGTCAGCAGGCACAAACTGGATGTGATGCCTGTGACCTTAAACTTCACAGCTGGAAGGAAGTATTATGTGTACTGGTATGTCAGGTGCACCCCAATCAGTCCCAGGGGTGAGAGGGAACAAGATATGATTCCTCTTTATATACCAACATGCTCTCTGTTGCAAGAGTATGAAATCTAAGAAGGACATGTATATGGCCACAGTGACTGAGTTTGAGGAAGCTCTTTTTCCAGAGCAGTGAAGAGATAAAGATGGACATTAGGTGGGCTTTTGACTGCAGACTGTGGCTGTCACCAGAGGACAGTGAGAAGACAATACACGGGATATGCCATGTGAATTTTTCTCTGACTGTATGTTAATATAATCATACGAGTATGCATAATTTTTGTTAATTTGAAAAGACTTCTTCCATGAAATAAACTACCTAGTATTAATAACAATTATAGATGGTATTTGTATTAAAAAAGGCTTTGAAAATATATTTAGTACTGCATAAAGTTTGTTATTGAATACCTTTTCATGGTAACGGCTTGACTGGCCAAGAAAGATTTATATATATATATATATATATATAATGAAGTGATACACATGTTTAGATTTTCATCCGTCCCAGTTGTTTTTGGTACTTTAACCCCTTCAGTCTGATGGCATATTTTGTTTTGGCTGTCTCTTGATGGTTTTATTCACTTAAGTTAGGTACAGCCTTCATTAATCCCTTCAGTGCTTGAGGACCATCCTAAATTGAATAAAAACATCTTGTAGCAGGAAGAATAAAATGCAAAAGATGGTGACAGGTTGAAGGGGTTATTAAAAAAAATAAAATAAATAATAATGCCAGTCCCAGTGCAGTGGGAGTGGGGAATTTTATGTTGACAAAAATTTTGCTGTTTACTGTTTAATAGTATTTGAGTAATTGAGATGAAACCAAGATCTCACCTGTGTATTCCCTTGCTTGGCAACCTATCTCGGAAATCAGTTGGATGTATGGTTTGGGGTATGGGAAGTGTACTCTAAGCAACACAGTAGGCTTCAAGGCACCTCTTTCTTAGCTATTTATATTGCATAATGCACACTAACATTCTGTTGTATGCTATCTATAGTGATTCAATATTGTTTATATGTAATGCTCTAAAGGATACTGAAGTGTTGTGTGCAGCATAAATCACTAAGGATGAGATGTTACAAAATTTTCATGGCCACTTAAAATAATACTTTAAGACAAATTCAGCCAACTTTATTCAGATCCACTTATCTGATATATGAAATGTTTTTAATTTTCGTTGTCTCCATGCTAAGTCCTTAACCCCCATATCTATCATGGGCACAGTAGGGTGTGGTGTGCAGCCCATCACAGATTTTCTTTGCAGTTTTATTGGAAATGGCATATTTGCCCTTTGTGTGTTGATGATTTGTTTCATGCAAGCTATGTATCAGATGTTGCAGTTGTGGTGTTGTGGGAAAGCTGAGCATTATGATAATGTGTGCAAACTGAGCTTATAAAAGAAAGCAGATTAGAATGGAACCCCCCCCCCATGTGCAGACCACTGAGCCCTAATAATGGGGCTCTCATAGGGCTGGCTAAGTGTGGTAATGTATTTCAGGTGTTAGTGTATGGAAGATTGCCTGCAAGAATTTAGAAATGAGTGTAATTGAATGTTCCTACAGTATGAGTGAAATATTGAGAGAAGAAAAGGTATGTTGCTTGTATTAGTGACAAAATGAAAAAAAAAAAGTTATTGTGAGAGATGAAGCAAGAATTGTGTTTCTTGAAAGTGTGTTCTTCACCCTCTTGATATGTTTCCATCAAATAGCAGAGTACTGGGATATCCTTGAAATATACAAATTTAATGATAACAGTTCCATAGTGTTGTAGATATTTCTTTAGTACTAGCAGTAATTATAGTGTTACATTAATGTGCGGGTGAGTGCAGGCTTATGACTGAACATGAAGATGGCTGTAAATAATAACCAGATTTTTATAATACATTTTGTAACAGTTCCATAATCTTGTTTCTATGAAAATTAGTTGTTACAGACTGAGATGGATAAAAGAGTAAAGCTACTTTCATTCTTGGCTTTGTTATATGATGTTGTGGTGGGTAATGAGTCAGAATGGGTGTTGTTGGTTGGGATAGTGGGAGTGACTTGTATTATAAGAAAGGTGTTAAGAAGATAGCTGACAATCACAGCCTTGAGTGAAAAATAATCCTAAATTTCCAATTTCTCTTAGAACTGAACTCTCAGTACAAGGGTTTTAATGATAATAAGAAGAGGATAATATTGTTATTATTTTATTATTATTATTAAATTCTTTTCAGGAAAACTTTTTAAAATGAAAGTCTCTACTAACAGTTTCAGTACAAAAATGTCTTATTTTTTACTGGCTACTGCCAGGTGATTATTAAATGTCTTATTTTTTACTGGCTACTACCAGATGATTATTCAGCACAGAAGATCCCTCTTATATACTGTACTATAGAAAGTATGGGGTCTTCAGTACAGTGCTGCCGGAGATATGTCATATCTTTCAATTTGCCAACACTTGCTTAGGGTCTAAGATGTATGCAAAATATCTCTGCAGTACTTTATAATTGATAGCTTTCTTGTTGAACACTTTGTAGTCCTATGTAAGATTGTTATTTCCAGTTTGTTGTACAATACAGTATTGTCTGTCAGTCCATTTTCCTTATGCCAAATGCCATATCCTACTGTATCTCTTATATAGGTTGGCCATGTTAACAAAGGCTTCCTTAGGATATGTACAACACTTTTCATAAAATTTCCTTTGAGAAGGATATTGCCTTCCATTTGTTGCCTTTAACTGATAAAGATTTGTCAACACACCTTTACTGTCACTGGTACAGAATTTGAAGATTTGCAGTCTGATGTATATTTTCTCAAACAACTTGATATGAATAACACTAGTCTCTCAGAGCTGTCAAGTCCTCCCCTCCCCCTTTTTTTTTTTTTTTTTTTTTTTCTCCTCTACAAAGTGCTTTAAAAATTATATAATTCCTGGAGTATGATTTTTATTAAAGCACTTTTTATGGTGTAGCATGTGTGTGTGTGTAAATAGTAGTAGTGGACAATACTTGTTACATCAGCACTTAGGCAGGCAGCACCAGGGTGTACGGCCGACATGTCCTGATCGTGTTGTGATTTTGACACAAAGAACCTCTGGCATACAGTACTTATTTGTCTTGGATGCCATTTTATTCACTGTAACTTTAACTGACAGCATAGCGCCCATACTGTTTTTGTACAGCCAGTTTTCTGTGTCCTAAATACACAAGTACTGATCTTTTACTGGAGTTGAAAATTAGGTGCAGGACTGTTCTTGGTGTTATTTTGCTGTTCAATTAAAGTGGCATCAGCATACAATGTAGTTTGCTAGAAGGTACTGTGTCTTACCAATTCTGTTTGCCACAAGTGTTAAAATAGTGTGTTGTCCTCTTGACATGATTATTGGTGGTAGACGCGACCTCTGACTCTCTTCTGTTGTCACTTGCAGGGGTCGTGTGTGTCCGCCGGCGCGCGCTGTCACGACATGTCGGCCTATACCAGTGGTGGAAGTGGTGGTGGTGGAGGGGAGAGTGTTGGTGGTGGGAATAGTGGAGGGGAAGGCTCTGGCAGCATACGCAGACTGTTGGAATGCGAACATTGCCACAAGCACTTCACGTCACGATTCAACCTTCAACGCCATCAGCTCATCCATACGGGTGCCAAGCCGTATGAATGTCCCCTGTGTCACCAACGCTTCAACCAATCCGGCCATGTTAAGACTCACCTGCGCACCCGCCACCCTACCCAGGAGGCTCAGTCGTTAGCTGACTTGGCGAAACTGTAGCCTTTAGCCGCCGGGCCCTTGGTAGTGGCCTGCTCTGAACGTGAGGACCATCCAGCTACCTTAGCCTGTCCCTCTCCACAGGCTCAGGAGCACGTGGTGGTGTACAGTCCTGCGCGGGCAGAGCAGGCCGCGGTCTGTCCTTCTCCTCAGCCTGAGGAGCAAACCTTTATCTTCAGACCATTCCAAGCCCAAGGTGTCCGGACGGTGGCTCTCAAGCAGTATCAAGAACAAGACTACATACCTACTCAGACCCACAACGAGACTAAGACCACATCTGCAACAGCAACATCCCCAGTGGCAGAGGAGCGCAGTGTGGTGACCTCATCATGGCGGCCCCGGGACCCTACACCAGCTGCTACTATTGTCCATACTACGCCTCAGCCTCCACCTCAGCCGCCAGTTGTGCAGATTATATCCCAGGCCACCACTCCAGACCACCAACCTGCCACAGTGGAAATAGAGCTTGATGTTGACCTACTAAAACAGTGGCCATCCCATGAGAGACATTACCAGCAGTAATTGTATAACAATACTGCTGATGTAATATTCAGAAATAACATTATCAAGGCTTACCCTGGTGGAACTAGCAGCTGGCATACAAATAATTACTTTATACTAAAAGAATCTCATTTATATTGTGTGGCAGCTGCTATATACCACCAAGTAGCGATGAGATATATGTCCCCTCTAACATTAATACTTAGCTGTAAACTCCTTACTGAGAAACTTTATGGCCATGTACTGCATTTTTGATTACCTCATAATTTTAGAAAAAGTAGAAAGCATTAATACTGTCCTCAAATTTTTCTTCAGATTAACTATTAGTTAATTATGGTAAAATAGTGTTGTAATGGATAATTTTTACAATTTTATATTTATTTTTCATCTCACAAGCTTTTTTGTAGTTAGATTAGTAATTATAAAATCTATAATTTGCAGATAGTATGGTCTTATGTACAGATTTCTAACCTTACAAGGTATAGTTGGTACCCTTCTTGATACCAGTAGTGCGAGGGTGCAGTGCCTTTGTTAACTTTGTTTTCTATCACCAGCTGTTAACACTTGATGATCAAGTACTCAGTTACAGTATCAAGAAACAGGCATCCACACTATAGATGTGGATTGTTTCTAAGCAAACAAGATTGTATTTATGGCCTTTTTCAGCTACATTTGCCCCTCTTCTTGAAATATGGCTAGTACCATTGGAAGGCAGTTTTCATGACAGTTTTTAAAAGTTACAACATGCAGTGATTGGTCTAACAGCTGAGGGGGGGGGGGAGGAAGCAAAGTGTTGGTGTATCAGCTCTTGTTTAGCAGAATGTGTATGGCATTTTTTGGCTATTTTGGGCTTTTTTTTGGGAAAAAGCCTGATAACACTGGATAGTGGTTTTCATGACTATTTCAGAAAGGTGTGACATCCCATGATTGGTTGACTAGTTGAGAGGGGGGGAGGGGGGGGAGATTTTTGGTATCCTCAAACAGGGAAGTTTTACAAGCTGTACGGAGCACGACTTTCGCACACGAGATTTTGGTTGAAGTAGTGTTCGTGCTAGCTCTGCTCACTTGAACACAAGGCTTAAAATCAGATTGAAGTTGGGAGATTTGACTGAGTAGAATCAGTTTCCCATTTGCATCATAATCCTTTGCCTGGCAATAATATCTTTATGAAGCTGTCACGCTTCTGTATTTATGTTACAGAATTCACATTTTAGCAGTACTGTATGTCAAGAAACAAAAACTAAAGCTGAAATTCCTAAACTGATTAAGCACCATGATGGGGATGAAAATTTCTTACTACAACAGATATTGTGATGGCACAAGTCTTGTCATATTTCTTCAGTAGTATATTTACAGAAGAACCAGAAAGCGTTATTTCAAGCAATTCAAAGAACCGATGCATGTTAAAAAGGAGGATGTTAGAAAGAACTTCAGTCAGATGAAGACTGAAAAATCTTCAGGTCAAAATGGCATCCATCTGAGGGTCCTCAGAAAACTAAAAAATTAAATAGGAAGTGCCTTGACAGTGATTTTCAACACTCCAGTGACACCAGTATACTATCTGAAGACTGGAAGTGACGTATTGTGTCAGCAGTCTTCAAGAAAGGTCCTCACAAAGTACCAAATAACTACAACCCAATTAGTCTGACATCTTTTGTTTGCAAGACCTGGAATCAGTTATTAAAAATCCTATCATAGGCCATATGACGCAAAGTAGTTTGTTTAGTAAACAGCAGTATGGTTTCATGAATGGGAGCTCAATAAACTGCTGTATGTGCACTGAAACTGGAATAAGGTATTAGATGCTGAGAAAGTTGGCAATATGCAGTATACCTCAGCATCATGAAAATCTTTGATTCTGTACTACACAAGTGACTATTCAGCAAGCTAAGAAACTAGCAGTAATATTGATTTGCCTCGATAGTTAAATAACTCTGATTGGTATGCAGCAGCAGGTGTCAGTGGTAAAACAGAATGTGTACCATTGAAAAACAGAGTACAACAAGGGATAATTTTACTGCCTAAAAGCAGCTTATCAGGAAAGGTCCCATCCAGTCTGTTCATGTTTGCTTACGATATCAAGATGTTTAGAGTCATAAAGGAAGAGAAAAACAAGTTACAGCTACAAAATGACATCCAGATATAGTAGGGGTGGGCTGATAATTGGCTCATAAGTTTTCACCCAGTCAAATATTAAGCAGTGAATATTATTGCAAAACAGAATGAAAGCATCAGAAAGTATGTAATAGAAAAAGGAATGCTACACACACCTGAACAGATAAATGGAGAAAAGATGTAGGAATGACAGTGATAGGAAACTTTTGTTTGAGACTGACATGAAAGAGGAAGGTAATGGCAAATAGAATGAGATAGTATAATAAGATGCTCCTTCCTGTTTATTGATAGCCACATTTTTAAGTTTCTGTTCAAAGCTATAGTCAGATCCCATGTATAATTTTCAAATCCAGAATTGAAACCTCAGGGAAAAAGGACATTACAACCATTGAAAATGTACAACAACAAATCACAAATATTATATCAAATTGTCATGTCCCAAAAGACCTAAGAAGCTCCAATTACTCTCTTAAACTTATCAACGATGAAGGTAGAATGTCAGCAGTGTTTAAAATCACATAGAGTAATTATGAACATGAAGAATAAGGTGGCTTCACAGCTACATCTGTGTAAGGGAATTAACACAAGATGGAGACATAACTACAAACTTTTCAAACAAAATGTAAAACTTCATCAGCTTTACTTTACTCAACATGTAATTGAACCATGGAACAATCTCCCCAGCCATGTTGCCAATGCCCCACCATAAGTAACTTATTTGAAAGGAGATCAAACTTTGGATTGACCAGGAATTTTTTACAACTACTGTATAGGACAACTCTGAAAGCCTCTAAAAGTTACACCAGCAGAATGGTCAAGTCTTCCATTGAACAAGAAGGTCTGGACATACAGGTGTGAAGTCCTTTGTCAAAGAAAGTCCTTAATAAAGAAAATAAATATATTTTATATTTGTCTCAAAACAGGCTGTTGTGTTTTTTTGTCTGAAGATCTGATATTAATCTGACAATTTAATGGCAAAAATCAGAAGTTGCTGTCAAAGAGTTAATGATATAAAAGAAATATTGTCAAACACAACCAGAACAGGGGTAAGGGACTTGTAGATTCAGTAATTTAATATGATAAAAATGACTGAACTGTAATAGGCACCCAGCAGATGTTAAATGACTATCACCCTTTTCAGATTTTCTTCATTTGATAAAGAAACATGCATAATAACAGACATAGGTCAGCCTGTACATTATTTTTCTTTTATACAAATACTAATGACCAAAAGGACTAAATATGATGGTAAACTTACTGTATCCTTAAATTCTTTCTAAGTAAAAAGTATGCAGTGTGATTACTTAATTCATGACAGAATACCTATCACCTAGCATGTTCATATACAATTGAGTCTAATCAGCACAGATAGTTCATGGTCTTTATACTTTAATGCACTTATAGTTGCTTTAATACTGTACATTTATTGGAAAGAAGGTTAGTATCATATGGTCGAGGTGATACACAATGTATTGATGTTGTATTTCTGGCACTGCAGGTATTTTGGTCAGTCGTCCATAGTGTGATTTGTTACCGAAATACAGAACAGATATCCCTTGTAACAGTAGGGTTGTGTTGTCTAGATCTTGAGGTTTCAAGGTTAGCCTTGTGGAGGGTACTTTTACCTAACTCAAGTTCAGATCCACCCTAAATGATATTTGTAGCCATCTAAAATACCACATACTTCCACTGTATACAACTGTTGGTGATTTTCAGCTATAAAATTTTATGAAAAAATAATGTCTCTATCAGTACATCTATAGCCAGACACCTTAATCCTGAAAGGAGTGACCACCAACAAATTGCCTTTACGTCACCCTGCCCTCTCTTCAGCTCACATCACCTATCCACTCCATCCCTCCATCCCATCCTTGGTCCCCCCCCTCTGCTGTTTCAGGTAATGTGACAGTCAAGACTTACCAGGCCAAATTGCACAGCTGTTAGAGCATTGCCACTATTTTACATACATAGCAATCAGTTATTTTCACTTCGTAGCTCAAAAAAAAAAAAAATGTATATTTGCCTCTCCATTTATCACTAAAACAAACTGTGCAAAAATGAAAGAAAGAAAGAATTACTGTATCACACAATATTGTTAACTGAAATGTCATCAACCAAGGGATATGTATTTTTGCTCATTACAATTTTTCATCCATAACTGTTCATATGCAGACCCATTGCAGTGGTGCTATATATAAGGATGTTTATGTCAGTGTTATGTACATTACAACAAATACACTTTATAAATTGATGTGTGCAGGAAACATCACCTTAAGTGTGAGGAAAATGTGTGTACTTTATGTTAAATAATCATCGATCATCAAAAAAACATCATGTTCTGAATAAGAACTTTTGTGTGACTAATCCTCCAACATAAATTTGGCCAGGGAGCGAATGGGTAGGAAATGGAGCTTGAGGTGGTGGTTACCAATCAGGTTAAGACAGGAGAGTGTTGATACTGCTGTTGCAGGTGATGGCATTCATTGTGCCATTCACTGGGGTCACTATCTGTTGCTTGTCTACTGTAGCAAGTTTATCCAAATTGTTATGTACAGTATTTATTGCCAGACCCTATATTTGATTGGCTAGTTGCAAAACTAACATTACTTGCTTATTCATTATTCAGTAGATTTCTTAAGTAAGGAGTTTACTGCTGGTAAAATAATGATACCAAATGCTTGTTCTCAGCCGTTGCTTTAAGTTTTGTTGTCACTAATTTTTATTTTATTTTGTTCATAGAGTTTTTATTGTTTTAGTTCATTACTGTATTTGCATCATTTTGTACAACATGTGCATATTTAGCATAAAGTTTGTATTTTTGATGAGGAAGGATGACACTGTAAAATAGCTGACTTCATTATGCAGCTTTTATTTTGTCATTTTAGGATTTTGTAATATACCTGTGTTTTATGTGAGTAACCAACAAGATTCTAAATTTGACTCTGAATAGCTTTATTTCTTATATTGACCTCAGTCTCAGGAAAGTAATCCATAGCATAAGATATGCCGTAGAGTTGCAATATAGCATGAACCTTTAGTCTTACTGTACTGTGTACAGGTATAGTATATGAATTCCTTTGCTGCTGTTTTGTTTTCATGCAGCTGGGGGAAAATGTATATATTTGAACTGAAGCTGTTTAAAAGTGAGATTAACCTTTATTAATGATGTTCATTTTTAAAAAGAAAAGGAAATTACAGGAAACCCAAGTTCAAACCAGACTGAGTATTAAAAATGGTTTACTTTGCAATACCCTATGTATTGCAGAGGTACCTCTGAGTATCATGCTATATCAAGATTCTGCAGTACAGTACATTGTTTTCCTATAAGTTATGTTTGATATATTGTATATATGTTATATTTATTTAGATTTTTAATGTATGATGCTTTATTGCACTATTCTTTGTTACCAATTTTTAGCAGGGTAGAGGTTAGCCTGATCAAATTGGCATCATTTAGTTATAAGTATGCTTGCATATGAAGAAAGTTGCTGCAGCTACTGATCGTATTTGTTATCAGCATAGGTAATTTATTTTATTTATATTCAGTGTCAGGTAGAGATAATGCAAGAGATATGTGTAAATTGTGGTAATAGCTCTCATACCACAAAGTTTGAACAATCTACCTCTGATATGACAAGTGTTGCATAGACATAGCCCTGTATTCTAAGTGGCTTTGGAGATCTATAAGCAATCTCTTCCATAGTTATTTATTCTGCATGCTACACCTTAGTATCCTTTTGTATGTTATTGATGCAAAATACTGTATATCAGTATTAAGGTTATATAAGTAAGATGTAAGAGAGTGTTAAAGTGTCTATCTATCTATCTATTGCCAGACGCCTCAATCCCGCCCGGGAGGCCACAAACAAATCGCCTCCATGTCACTCTGTCCCCTGCCATTTCACTACCACGCTCCCAACTCACACCCCCCTCTCTCATATACCTCTCCACTCCATCCCTCCATCTCATCCTCGGCCTCCCCCTCCCTCTCGTCCCCTCCACCTCACTCACATACACTCTCCTCGTCAGTCTTTCACTCTCCATCCTCTCCACATGCCCAAACCACCTTAACGTGCTTCTCCTAACGCTTCCCATCAATCCTCAACCACACCACAATGCTCTTTCACTTCCTCATTTGTTAGTCTGTCTCTCCATGTGACTCCACATGCTCCTCTCAAATAACTCATTTCCACTGCTCTCACTCTTGACTTCTGTCATATGCTAAATAAGTCACTAAGGAAGAGATGCTAGAAAACCCCCTAAGGTCACAAGAATAAGGTCCATAGTGCATGGGTTCATAGTGTGTGTTTTATGCAGTGGCCACCTCATAATAAGTAATCTCTCTTTTACCTGGGGTAATTCAGCCAACCTCCATGCCAGATACTGCATAGGTACCTCCAGTCAGCTGTCCAATTAGTGCTGAGCCAGATAATGTGTCATTACCCTATCTCAACACTCTATCCTAAAAACTACCCTGCAATATTACCCATGAGTAAAAGATTAAAATTAAGTATAGAGTACAATCCTGTACTGATACAGTACATTACAGTAATACAGTACAGTACATAATATAATCATGATCATACTGTACTCACCACCCAGTGTTGGCATTGATACAGGGTAGAGTAGTACACAATGCAGTACAGTGCATTTAATCCCATGTGGTCTGGTGGTGAACGGCTCCCACAAAGATTACTCCAGCATGGGGGGGGGGCCACAGTTTGGGTCAAAAATGTAGAGCTCACAGGTACATCCTCACTACATGGTATCCATGGGAGAGACTGAGAAAGCAGCAGTAACCTTGGTGCATTGGGTGGGCCGCTTCCACAATACATTGTGATTTTCTGGCGTGTTGCAAGATCTGTCTGTGAGTCAATTGGCACCCATGTCTGAGCTGAATGATACACATTACTGCCGAAAAATACATAATTCCTCCAATTGTTTTATGTTTCTGAGCTGGATATTGCCCAATTTCACCAGTTATTGTTTTAACAGAGCCAAGCAAAAAGCACCGGATATTGCAACAATGGATAGTTGAGATTACTGTATTACCAACTATAGCATATGGATTCATCAACCAGGCATGGAAGGGAGAAAAAAACAGAACCACAGTACAGTATTTCATACAGCTTTCCTCAACATACTCAGGTTCCTGTAACTCAATGTATAAAATTATCTGGTACTGTATTAGCTGGAATAGAATACCAGAGTTGACTTGAGCATGAGGGGGCAAACAGTGACAGCATTAATACCCTCATTCTCCCGAAAATTGCTGTTAGATAACTAAAATTATCTGTCATTAGCTGCAATAGAATACAGTATTAGCATTTTCCTGAGCATTAGAGGTTTAAAGCCCCAGGAAACATGAAACACACAGCTGAATAAACAGTACAGTACTGTAATGTAATGTGGTTTCCGAGCAGCTGTATGAAAGTCACATTAAGGGTTACCACAATGACTCTGGTAACATGCAGATCTTAAGATTGCCGAGATAATTTCCACCCTGTATTGATGATGGCCTTTTCACAGGTTTCAAACAAGACTTGCATGTTAACAGAATGCACTGGAATCTGTGAGCACTAATAAAAACACACACACACACACACACACACACACACACACACACACACACACACACA
>JAGKTI010002543.1:44195-65812 GCA_018397915.1 Birgus latro
ATATACAGTACATACATACATACAGTAAACTCTCAGTTATCCAGCATGATTGAGCCAAGCCTTACACTGAATAACATGAAACATTGAATATTGCATAGTAGCCCCATTGACGC
Organism: Birgus latro; assembly: GCA_018397915.1. Taxonomy (NCBI): domain Eukaryota; kingdom Metazoa; phylum Arthropoda; class Malacostraca; order Decapoda; family Coenobitidae; genus Birgus; species Birgus latro. The sequence goes on from JAGKTI010002543.1 coordinate 44,309, forward strand.
AATATACAGTGTTGAGCCAGATACTGCATTACTATCCATCTCGGCCCACCATCCTATAAACTTGCCTATGAGTAAAAGATGGAAATTAAGCATAAAATACAATACATTAATGATACAATACAGTAAGGTAATACAGCATGGGTTGGCTACCGTTTACGAGCCAGTTGATACACCTTGATGCCGGATATTGCATAGAACCACCGGTTACGTCCTGTTTCGATGCCAGGTATTGCATAATTTTGCCAGATATTGCTTTAATACAGCAGCGCCGGAGATTGCGTTGGGTCGGGTGTTGTGACAACGGATAATTGAGAGTTTGCTGCGCGCACACACACACACACACTGTATGTTACAGGGAATTTGTGTAAACCGGGATATACTGTATGTTACAGGGAATTTGTGTAAACAGGGATTTCATGAAATCCCTAGGGAATTCATGAAATCAGTTTTAACTGGGATCAGTTAGTGTGGGTTAGGTTAATTTAGGCTGTGGTTAGGTTAGGCAAGGATCTATCTATCTATCTATTGCCATACGCCGCAATCCCGAACGGGGTTAAGGCTAAGTTAGGCTAGGTTGGTTAGGTTAGGTTAGGTTAATTATATGAATGCTTGACATAAATTAGCATTCACATAAATTAACCTAACCAAATTTAACCTAAAGTAACCTAACCTAACTTAACCTAAACATCACCTAGATTATCCCTGCCTAACCTAACTACAGCCTAAATTAACCCTACCCACATTAACCCAACCCATTTTAATCTAATTTCACGAGTTCCTATGGGATTTCGTGAAATCCCTGCTTACACAAATTCAGTGTAACATATATAACATTAAAGTTTTTAAGTTACAGGCATATATCACAGAAGAAAGGTTGAGAAGAAGCAATTATAAGAGCAATCGCTGTTGGGTTCAGCAGTAATGCTCTTTTAATGAAATACTGTATTGTGTTATGGTGCATAAATGGAAGCATTCTTCCTCTCTCTTTTTTTCTTACTACCTGTGACCTCCAGTCTTTCAGACACAGTGTGTCCAGGCATCTTGAAATGAACGGATCTTGAATTTGGTTCTGTTATCTTGTTTTTGTTTTTTCTTAGAGGGAACAGTCTTGTGGATTTCTGACCTTCAGTTTCTTCTTCCTTGCATTAAGGAAAAAATAATAATTGTGGTTGAGATGATGATAGAAGTACTATAAGCAAAACTTGTTTCTCTGTATTTCAACATGACTTGTATTCACAAGTTACAGTACTGTATGTATTAGGAGAATGTTTATGTAAAGTATGACAGTCATGTAAATAGGAGGAAGATACAGTAAATTCTCAATTATCCGGTGTAATTCAGCCAAGCCCTACACTGGTTAAAGCAAAGCTCTGGATATTGCATAGTACCCCCACTGGCTTTAGCATCAGGCTGGATACTGTGCTACTGTCTGTCTCGAACATCTATCCAAATAACTTTCCCATGAATAAAAGATGAAAATTAAACATAAAATACAATAAAATAAAGATACAGTTCAGTAATACTGTGCCAGTTGGCATCTGTTTACGAGCCACTTGATACACCTTGATGCCGGATATTGCATTGAACCGCTGGTTACATCCCGTTTTGATGCCGGATATTGCTTTAATAGAGCTGAACCAGCAGCACCGGAAATTGTGTTGGACTGGATATTGCAATGATGGATAATTGAGAGTTTACCGTATTGGTATTTTATCTGCTATATTGAAGCCTTGCCTTCATCTATCAAACACTGTGTGAAATATCTTTGTACCTATAAAAACCTGACAGGATATTGGTAGTAGGGGACATAAGTAAATCTTAATCAGAGGAGCAGCTGAGAAATGAGTTTAGCTGACTTCTGTGTCCTAAGGCATGGAGCTTTTCTCTTACTAGTTCATTTATGATACCAGATGGAAAGCTCCCTCGTAAATTTTGGATTATTGTTCATTTTTAGTGCAGTACCAAATAAAAGTACCCTTTTTAATTTCAGTTGAGCTATAACAGTTACATACACGGTCATTATCATATTTCATATGAGGCATTCCACGGAAGAAGGGACAACGAACCAGAAATGGCAAAATGGACCTGTAGGTTTAAACATGTCCCCCAGGTCTAAATCGCATGTTTTTGCCCTCACAAGAATGAATATTGGCCCTTTTAGCACACAGTCTGGACCCCCAACAATATTGAAGTTTTCCCATGGGGCAGGAAGGGGCCATTAGGCAAATGCCTCCCAGCCAAAGAGGCACGTCTTGGCCTGTGAGTATCAGGGGTGTAGCTAGACATTTAGGGGCCTGGGGGCTTTGCTTCTTGAGGGGCTGTACAAAATCTGATAAGGTTTGATGCATAATTTACAGAATCCTCTTATATTATTATTATTTTTGCCTTTTTATCTATAATGTGAATAACTAAACAATAATTAAAACACTGTAAACAGCAGTAACTAAAATTAATAATGAAAACATGAGTCTATCTCAGTGTAAATAAACAAGCCATTACAAGCAAGTAAAACATAAATTTCTTCAAGTCTGCTGAAACCACTGTAGCCGTGAAGAATGTTCTGGAAAGTTCCCCAGATTTTCACTAATATCCATTTAGCTAAATTTCCCCAGACATAACAGTGTTCAAAATACAAATGTCATAATTATCACTCAGTCAAGTATATATGGAAGAATCATAGTAAAATCCCCAGGAAAGAAAGAAAATTAATGAATCATGAAAAAACTATAAATGTACAAATACTGTACCTGGCCAGATATCCCGTTTCTTTTGATTTTTTATGTAAATATTTTTTGGTAGGTGGGGGTACTCACAATTCACTCACTTGATGTAGTGCTGCTCATGGGTGTCTGCCCTTTCCTCTCCTCCTTCCTCCCTCTTCTTTCTTTCCTTCATTCTTTCCTCGTCCTTCTGCCTACGGGTGACTTTACACTTCCTCTTCTGTCTTTCCCTCCTTCATTCTTCCCTATTCCTTCAGCGTGTGGGTAACTTTACAATGAGTGACAAGCCAAATGGTTTCCTGTTCACCAGGAAACCATTTACTACACTGGGTGGCAACCGTATAACCAAATTATGGTGCCTGATGGTTTAGTGGGTAATTACGATGCTCCAATCGGATTGAGCCGGTGAAGGTTTATATCCAAGGGGTGGCTGGGGTTTATTGCTCACGTAATGCCACTCAGGGTGAGGCTGGTCACTCTCATCTTAAATGTCAGGACCAACTTGCCTAGCCCCGGGCTCCTACACTCCTTATGGGGCAACATAGGATTGGATGATGGATGGATGGATTTTTAAAAAATTTGAGATATACAGTATTTTTGTGTTATTTAAAAATTGATAAGTCCATATGGGGCCCTTATCCACTGGGGGCCCATGGAAAGTTTCCAAACAGTACCCCCCCCTGTACCCTCTTGAGCTATTCCATTCATGAGTATGACATCTGATGTTTTGTACCTGTCAGTTATATTACTTAATTTACAAATATAGCAGCTAAAATGACCCCCTTCCCCCATTTATTTATTTCTTATTACTATTGTTATTATTATTTTTAAGAGGGAGACCACAAGTATCATACTGCATATATATGTAGAGTCTTTTCATTTCATAGCCGTCAAAATGGGATAGGCTTTGGCTTTGCAACATGCAAAAATAGGCAAGCACCACCACCTACATACTTCCCATTTATCACATTATAAATAGCTGTTACAGTGATTGTAAATACATTTACCATTTATATTAAAGCCAATTAATTCACCAATTTTTTGGTGGGTTAACAAAGAAAATGGGAGTGACAATGAAAGAGTTCTTAACTTTCTTCCCCCCCCACCCCCTCCAAACCTTGTTCATGGGTGGCTGGCCCGTCTTCCATGGAATGCTTTATGTTTGTTTCCTAGGTCTGTATTCTTAACAGCCTAGGAGGCATATTAGCACCTCTTCCTTATCAGTTTATTTTTTCTGGTGGTAAGTCAAAGATCTCATATCTGATATTTATACAAACTGCTTATTAAAATACAATCCCTAGAGTGAGGACATGTGCACCTTAACACTACTGTATGGTCATATACTGTAGCATTGTACAGTATGTGGAGTTTCTTAATCCTCAGCATTTCCATCACAGTAAATGAGGATAGATAAATAAAATTCTTAGATTTGTTTATGCATCTCTGCCAAGATAGATTTTTCCAAGTATGTAGTTTTGAGGGTTCCACATTTGCAAAAAACATCAGTAGCCATGATCTGTCTGTCTTCATCTTCCTGATATCCTCTGCCATCTTGGAAATCTTTTACAGGTTTTGGCCATGGATGGCTTTTTGAAAATGAATATCAATATTGTGCATATTTATTATGAGATATTACCATACAGAGAAGGAAGCATATCAATAAACATATCATAATGACATCTCTAGTTCCAAATTGAGCACCTGTTCAAGTACAGCATTATTAGTACAGTGTCAATACTCTTATGAACATCATTCTCAGTAACTGATGGTTTAAAAAATTTTCCAGGCAAAAATGGAAAGACCATTTTGTACTATACAGTACATGCAAAGCACAGCAGGGTTGAGTAGGTATTGAAGGGAACAGTTCATGTGGTCCTTGTTATATGCCTGGGATATGTTCCAAAACATAATTTTGTCCATATATCTGGTGCTAAAATTGGGTAACAGAGCAGTCAGCTTTATAGGTATCAGTGAAACCAAGTGGTAGTATTTAATATATTGAGGATTGAACTTAAAAAAAAAAAAAATGGTGATATACAGTATAACAAGGACTTGCTGTGTTCTTATTTTATTCCTTAATATGAGAGAAGAAAGATTTATCTTGGCAGGGACACTTGGTTTATTTATATTTTTAATTTTGTCTCTTCAGTGATTCTTTATTTCCATTTTTAAGTGCTAAATGCTGGAAATGAAAAATTATATTATTTTTAAGTCAGTACACGTATACTGTACTGTATATTTCGTCTTTATTTTTACACCGTATTTGATTTATATTTAATTTAGGCAAAAGATTATACAGTCCCTAGGAAGCCAAACACAGTCAGCTATCAGAGAGCTAAACCTCTGTATATTACAACTGAATACAGTACTTCTCTTTTCACTCTTTGTAACTTTCCATCAGTGAAACAAATACTCCTCACTGCCACACACTGATAATCCACTGATTCCATTTTTTTTTACTCTGTCCTTTTTCTAAAAATGCGGCAGACTCTTTGTATTCACAAAAGGGAAGGTTCCAGCACACCTATTCTGTCAACTTAAACACAGTAATTCTTTTACTTGGAGTTATAAATATAGCAGAGCTGTGTGTGGGGGAGAGGGGCAGGTCTATATGTATGTGTCTCGGATCACAGATACTGGGTCTGTCAACATGTACAAATGTTCAGCTGGGTTTGGTAATGATGTGTGTAAGATAAAACATGACAGAAGGTGGGAAAAATACACAATGAATTAATCTCCTATAATTTTGGATTGTATGTCTGTACAAACTTAACCAAGGTTGAACTTATTTTTGTTAGTACTTTGCAATACTTCTTTGTAAAATGTCTTTTAAATTACTGAAAATTAGGGAAAAATGAGCTTATAATAGGAACTGGTTACCTGGTGTGAGCTGTATAGAAATGAGCTGGTGTGTAGGACTGCCCAGCAGTGGAGCAGTGGCTCAGCGTGACTCAACAAACAATCCATGTCATCTCGGTGACACTAATCATTTTACTGTTGTTCAGTCTGTGTTGAATTGATGTCTAATGAATGTGAATATGTGTTGATGTACTTGTTTTATTCCATCAGCTTCCTTGTATATTATAGCACGACTGTAGGCTGCTTGTAGCATATCTTAATGTGTGGAATGGTATTAAATACCTGACTTTTGCATTGGCAGAGACATAAGTTTCCTACTTTAGGACTTATAGAGGCAGCTGCATGTGCCCTTTACTGCAGCCACACAAGTGAAAAGGCACAAGGGGACCATCTCAACCAGATACAGCCATGGAGAGAGGTGACAAATTCCACTGAGCTAACGAAAAGCAAGTGATGATGCCCCTTATATTAGCCTTTCAGTTCTGTGGCATTATTTAACCATATTCTTGCCACAGTCAGATTATTTCTTTCAATTAAAGAAAGACATCTGTCATTCAAAAGGTTAATGAAAGTTATACCAAATTTCTTGAGTTAAAAAAATCTCTCCTAAGGTGAAACAAAATCCTCTGAATGTACCAAAAATTGATGAGAGACATTCCCAGATTGAAGGGGTCCAGAAAGCATACCCAAAGCAGGGATGCCAAACTGTGGCTAGCCATTGCTGTGTCCACTTGGTGCGAAAGCTATCTTTATGTCCTGTTATGCTTAAATCCCACAAATAGCTGCTGCAGAGTGGAAGAGTGGGGAACTTGATCTCTCAAGTGGGCAACCAAGGTGCCTTCCTGACTTTTTTATTTATTTATTTATTTTTTTTGTAATGCAAAACTATAAATGCAAAACTTATTATTTCTTTGCTCCTGTGGTCAGTCATTCTGGCATCCAAGGAAGTCTGATAAAGTAGCATGCAAGGGTAAATCTCAGCCAGTTTCCAAAAATCACCCTTGTAAATGAGAGAATATGATGACATGAACAACTATTTACTAACCTCTTCTGAGGCTTGAGCAAAAGTGCAGCTCTTCCATGAAGTTATAAGAGGATCAGATCCCAAAAGAATCACTCTCTTTGCATATTGTTATGAAGGGCAAACTATGTACTGCCTCATCAGAGACTGATGGAAAGAAAATTTCTCCAGATGGGCTCACCAATACTAGTAGTCAGTGACTTGTGTCCTTGTTATACAACACTGTGTTGTGAGGAAGTGAGGTTGACTCATTACGAAGTAAGGCACTACAATTTACACTGTGCTGTTAGGAGACTTTACTTGTAGTTTAGCAGCACTGGAATATGGCTTAACCTTGCTAATATGATAATGTCCATCTTTATCTGTTCTTGCCCTCCCCTGATTTTATTCAGCTTTGAAGAAATATTTCAACTGAGGTGGTTAGATATAGCTTTTAGTAACCCCATCACTGCCAGAAGCTCTTTCCAACTTGTATTAAAACATCTGGTGGTAATGAGCAATTTAATCTGACCTCCTCGATAGTAGACAATTTAACTGCCGCATAATGGTTTTTGGAAGTACTTTTCTACCTCAGTGGCATAATGCTGGAGCATTTTGTGACTTGGCTACAGTTGCATTCAGTAAGGTTATAACATGGGTTTTATGATAACAGCAGTTTCACTGAGGAAAAGTTAAGGTGTCGCACATAATGTGGTGTAGCAATGTGGATTGTTGATTGATGAGAATTACAAGTTCAGCTGAGATATTTACTGCACACAGTTCTGCAAGGCTGGCCTACCATGGAGGAGAGTTACATGTCAGACTGGAGCATTCTTAAGTTAGGTGTTCAGTAGTTGACAACTGCAGTACAGATTGTGACTCTTAAATAATGTTACAGTTTAGTCTCTTTATAATAAGTTTCAGTGGTATCTTTTCAAGAAAGTGTTCTTGTCTCTTTGAAAAGCTATGTCAGTAATCTTCTCAGTCAATAAACTGGCTGTAAAACAAAAGAATGGTTGCATACTTCTATGTATTGTGGGAGTAACCCTTGCATCTGATTTCACCACATGTGAGCTTTACAGTCTTACTCAAAGAATAATGACAGTTGCTGGGATCTCAGTTCTCAGGTTTGGGAAAACAGTTTTTCATACAGAAAACTCAGTGGTTGAGGAATGCAGCCTACAGAGTGTCAAGACTGGTAAGAGAGCTTGGAAGTTCTCTTCTTAAACCAAGCTAGGAGGTGATACAACATAGCCTGTATATACAGTACTCACCCGTATCTTCCTTACTAAGTGAGGAGAGGAGTAGATGGAAACCATGCAGTGCCTACTGGTAAAGGAGAGCAGCTCTTGTGTGTTGTCTAATTGCCAGGTTTGATATTCTATTACAGCCACCATGGATGAACTCTGGAATTAGGCATGTTACAATCAGGTAAATGAAGAGATAGATTCCAAAAGTGCAGCAAGACATTACTCTAACTTGTATCTCTGTATCTCTCTGGTACAGCAGCTGGCAGCAGCACGGGCATTGCTGCGGGTTCTGGGAGCTGCGGGGAGTGAGGGCCGCAAAACCATCAGAACTGATTCAACTAAACACACTGTGGCACCAGGACAGTGTCGGGTCAGTTACTGTGTTCTCACATGTATCATCTGACCTTGGAGCATAATGTTCTTAAATGTGACAGTGTCAATATAAGAGTTTAAAAAATTGCTGATGTCCAGCAAAGCCTTCTTCGTATAATTCTTTGATAAGTAGACATACAGTAAAGGGACTGGAGAAAGGGAAAAGGGAGAATCTGTTTGTTCCTTTCACTGCCAACCTACCCCATCCTTCTAATGATCCCTTATCATCAACACCTGCTTACCATTAAATATGAAAAATTGGTCTTCAGTGTCAAATATACTTTCAGCAAATACACACACACACACACACACACACACACACACACACACACACACACACACACACACACTTCCACAATCACAGTAACACATTGCTAAGTATCTGTCTATTGCCAGACATCTTAATCCCATAAGGGGTGGCCACAAACAAATCGCCTCCATGTCACCCTGTTCGCCGCCATTTCGCAGCCCTCCCCCTAGCTCACACCCCTCTCTCTCATATACCTCTCCACTCCATCTCTCGGCACATCACATATCACACAAAGAAGATAAAACACCTCACCTACTAGCCCTTGTGTTATGATACTAAACACATATGTTATCATGTTTTTTCAGGTGTGTGGGGAGACAATTGCCCGTGGGGAGCACCGATCACACATGGCCTCCCACACAGCCCACCGACCCCTCCACTGTGCTGTATGTGGCCGCGGCTTTCACCAAACCGAGGACCTCAAGCGACATATCAGGTGTGTGTGTGTGTGTGTATATGTACTTAATGCTTAGGGCAAGTCAGTCACTTTCATCTCTGACACATCACATGAAAGAGAATCATATATAAGCAGAAAAACATGGCAAGCCTCTCTCAGCTCAGCAACTTTAGTAAAAATTAGAAGAGATGAAATATATATACTAAGTACAGATGTGTCTCCAAGTGTACATAAAAATCAAAGTGATTTATTCATAATATTCTGATTACATTCCATGCCAGTATACTTTTCACTGCAGGATTCACACTGGAGAGAAGCCATACAAGTGTAGTGTTTGTGGGGTGGCATTCCGGCAACGTGGGCACCTCTCCCGCCATATCTTCAAGTACCATCCTGAGCAACGCCCACCTATAGCTAAGTGAAGGCTGTAGATGTGTGTTTATTTTACAGTTGATGAGAATTGTTTAAAATGGATGAACTGTGCACATATTTTGATGAGTTGTTTATTCAGAAGACAGAACTTTTTGGGCCTGACTTGGACCCTCTTCAGGTATGAATGGAAGTGAAATATAGTAAGGTAAGGGAGATAAGGAGGAAAAGGAAGGTAGGGAAGATGGGGAGAGAGAGAAAGGAAGGAGGAAAACCATGGGGCTGGGTGTCAGAAAAGGAAGTGAAGAGACAATTATTAGTCATCAGGTTCAAGTGAGTCAGTGTTGTCATTGTTTATACTGGAGGAAGGTTGGGGACTCATTAAAGCAGTCCTGAAAACTTTGGAAATTGGGTCATCAAGTTTTATATGAACTCAGAGGGTTATTGTTTTTTAGATGGCTGCCTTACAGTAGGGTATTTTATTTCCACCAACTGTTAATTCAGTCATGAGAATAACCCTGCAATAATTGCATCTTGTTAATTGTCCTTTTAGGCTTTATAATTACTGTGTAATGAATGCTTTTTCAGAGGAACTGCAGTAACTTGTCAAGACCTTAATGCATAAAAAAAAAAAAAGTGCCATGACTGTAGGTATAATAGATGTTTTTTAATCATCAACAGGTTTTGGTTTTTAGTGCAACATACAGAGATTATGTTCTTCATCTTAAGCAGTAGAGTATATATTGTTTTTTACTCATCAGCAGGTTTTGATTTCTAGTGCAACATCTGGAGATTATTGTCACTGTTGTTAATATTATATTCCATACCTGTATTTTACATCACACAAATCAGCTTTGGTACCGCACAAGTAACGATTACTTGTACTGTGGTAAAGATCATTAATTTGCCTAATGTTGCCTTTGAGAACTTTTTTTGACCTCTGGCACATTGGAAGATTGCAAGGGAATTCCTTAATGTGAATCAGATCACTAACATTAGCTGCAATTTGATATCTATGTAAGACTTTAGCAATGAGTGGGTTGGTAGAGGGGACCTGATCAGAAGTATACCATGTAAGGAAATTTTCCTAGCAAGTTCCCTTATGATTGCCATTTGATATATTCTTAGTTGGAAACAATACTGTATTACCAAACCTATAATGTGCAAATGGATGATTCTGGCTACTATACAAACGATTTTGGTGTGTGCTTGTTAATATTTGAAAAGAAAGAACATTTGGTGAAAGAAAGCATATACAGTATATACTTTTTTCACTTGGAGATTTCTTGAAGCAACTGTAGGAACCCAGTATAACTAAACAGTGTAAGAATTGCCAGTTATAAATACTGTAGAAAGACTCAGAATTATTGGATAGTGTATGCTGGAATCATACATCTGTTTGAACTTCTGCTGGTTGTCAGTCTTGGGCCATTTGCCAGTGATTAGGTATGGCATAGTGCCATAAAAAATTCCACTGTCACTGTGATACACTGTAACTATTTTTGTCTTTGTAACTGGGTGCACTTCCGGATTTCATTCAGTTCTTCCTTGATTCAAGGCTTCTACTCCTGGGACACCAGAAGTGGGTCTTTAAACATTCTTCGACCTTGGATCCCAGGCAGAGTTGAAGGATATGAAAATAATAAATAGTGATTACTCCGTAATATTTTTACACTTGTTGAAGCCATGATGAATTTTCTGGGCAGTTCCTTTCAGAGCAACAGCTTGGAGTGCATTTTGTCCTATTGCCCTAGCAATGAGGATGGGCAGGGCGAATGACTATATCAAATTTCTCATCAATGTTGTGCCATTACACAGGCAGTCCTGCAGGTGCTGAAGACATCTCTTTGCAATGTATGTGGTTGTATTTCAGTACCTGCATTAGATTAACTCATTTAGCCTAATAACATAATATACATATTACTTTTGCAACCTCCAGATAGTTTTATTTAGCTCTGGAAAGGCCTCTTATGTTGGAAGGGTTAATGAAAGTTATATCTAGCCCCTCCAGTTCAAAAAGTGACTCCGAAGCAAAATAAAATTGTCTGGAAGTAGCAGGATTACCTAATAAAAAGGCATCTTCAAAGTAAATGGGTTAACTGATATTGTTAATGAGTGGGCATTATATTTATTTCAAGATTGATTAGAAGGTCAAACTCTGATTTATCCATTTGATTGCTTTAATTTCATTCTGTGCTGCCACCACAGTAGTCCATTATTCTAAATGTATGCTTTTTACTTTACGGCATCATCATGATCAATAAATCTAGTCATATTCATATTGTGATATTAGTGTTTAGAGAGATTTTTAAAACGTACCAAGAAGAGAATGAGAATATCAGAGTTTAACATTAGATGATAGATTATGATACTTATTAGTAAAATTAAAGTCTTTTCACTAGGATGGTACTTCAATTTCATCTCTTCCCACTTTTCAATGGAAATAGTCAACCAGTATATTGGGATTTAAGTATTATTAATCTCAATTCTCACATCTTCTAATGCTAGATATTTGGAAAATCCTTATTAAAAATACATTTATAGTAACTTGTTGAGAACTTTTCCCTACCTTATTGCATGTACAGTTTACAAAAAAACCACGTCAATGAACCACAATAGTGTTGCAAGTATGTGAACCTATGGTGTGTTTATTTCTTGGTGAAGATGATCCACTTCCTTGCAGCTGATTGGTTGGAAATACTGAAGGGCAGGCAATGGTATGACTCCCTTATTTCAGTTATATTTCATTATATATATAGCAGTGAGAAGCTGACATCAACAAAAGCCAAAAAATTATTTATCAAAATTTAACTGACATGAGGAAGACCTGTGTCATTACCTGTCCAACAGTTTTATCAGCCAATGATCAGCATGCAGTTGGGACATTGTCAAGAAATTTAAAGTTGACTTGTACAGGTACTTATACAGCATGTGCAACACTGTTTACCGTACAATATCAACATGCGGCTTGTGGATAAATCTGACATGCAGATTGGAGAAATAGATTGCCTTCAGAAGTCTTGCAGATGGTACAAAAGGGCGTTCCTACACCTTTTGGATATCAGTATTCTGAACAGTTACATACTTTGCAGTGAGGTTGTGGGTAAGAGTCTTTCCTTACAAGAGTATGAGAAAGAACTGGCCTTGCAGCTCCTTGAAAAGTATGGAACTGTTGAGGTTGCAAGTGGAAAGAGGGAAGTGCACTAGGTGTTACCAGCTGATAGGTTGGCAAGAGCACAGTATCTGGGAAGGCATTATCTCGTCCATCTGGGCCGAACACCTGCAGGGCGCATGACATACAGGTGTCATCGTGTATGTTCAACGACAAAACGTCGGCCCACTGCATGCAAGGAAACAGCCTATCAGTGTCATGAGTGCAAGATTGCACTTTATCCTGAGTGCTTTTTTGTGTTCTACCGTGAGCGTGAATTCTAAGCACAGATGTGTGGGAGCATGTATGTGAATAGCGGACAAAGACAACAATGTGTTGTGTGTTTGTGTGTTTTTTTTAGTAATTATATATCTCCAAAGCTGATGTGAAGTGCTTGTAAATATGTTGAGTTACCCTACCATGTATGAAAGAAAACCTTATGTGCACCTGTATAAAATTACTTTCTGTGGTAGTACTTATGTATAATTCTTGCCCTTGTTTTATTGTGCAAAATATGTGATATGCTCTGTACATGTGATATTAAGTGGCAATGGAATAAGGAATTTATAACATAATTGGTGAGAAAAGCATCAGCCCAATGCCAAGAAAATGTGCCAAAAAGCCTAACCAATAGTACAATCATCTACCTCATGGTTTAGAATAAAGTATTCATTACACCAGTGTGTGTTACCTGCGGAAAAAATGAAATGGAAAGAAGGAATGTTCATCTCAAAGTGTTTCCAAAGTGCAAAGCTGTAAGACAGTGAGAGAAAAATGGGTAATTATTGTGTCCTTCACCTTCTCCCACACACAAACTGGGCAAAGTGCAATGCTGTTATGGTCAGAAAACCACACATGCGCGCCATATGTACCGGGTGATGACTCATACCTATAGCTGTGGGTAGGGAAAGTGGTGGAGATTGGGTACTAAATGGAAAATTCCATGGTGAGAGGTCATGCAGCATTACAAACGCACCACTCTCCCTGGGAAGTTGCTGATACTAACGCTGGCCAGAGTGTAGGCTCTAAGACCAAAGTCTGGGCCGCGTACAACAGGTTAGACACATCCCGACTCACGCACTGCAAGTAACCTGTCTTCTTTACATCCCTCCTCATCAGCGGAACCACCTACAGACTTGCGGATGCTTTCATTTGCAAGAAGGGTTGTTGAGCAATACGATTTTTATGTTTCTCTAAGTCCTATAATTTCAGAGATAGTAAGGTTTGAAAACAAGAAATTTTGGGAAAATTGCCTGTACAGAGGGGCTGGCGGTGGTAAAAACTGTCTGGCGCCCAAGGGTTAAATGTACTGGACCACAGTAGCCTAGCTTACCTCAGGCCCCTACACCTTGTAAGGAATGTAATCTATAGCAGTCGTATGCCCTTCTTTCTATCTACCAGCCTATCTACCTGCCTACTATATTGGTTACTGACATACTACAGTGCCCACTTAGCTGCCTACCTATCTACCACAGTGCCCACCTAGTTGCCTACCCACCAGTCTATCACAGTACCCACCTATCTACCAAAGCACCCACCTCCTGCCTACCCATGTACCACAGTGCCCACTAGTCTACCCAATCACCTACCTATCCACTTGCATACCACAGTGCCTACCTACCTACCTGCCAATCTTCCACAGTACTTACCTACCTACCTACCAAAATGCCTAACTATCTCTCTCCCTCCCAGTCCCTGCCCACCTATCTGCCACACTGCCAACCCACTTATCGCCCACAGTATGGTACCTAGGTATTTCCTACAGTGCCTGCCTACCTACCTACCTATCTACCAGTGTTATACCTACCTACCTATTTACCACAGTGTTATACCTACCTACCTATCTACCACAGTGTTATACCTACCTACCCTCCTTCCACAGTGTTATACCTACCCACCTAACTACTACAGTGCCATCCTATGTATCTTCACACCTACCTATCTGCTTGCCTTCCTACTTACCCACCTACCTACTTATCTGACAAAGTTAATACTGTTACCAGTAATCCTTTCATAATGGGGTCAACTGTAACATTCAGTTCATCTAACACCAAATGATTTTATTAATCTATGACTAAGCGAGTCATGGGTAACACTTTTAACCCTTTCGCGCATGGGACCGCAATTTGCGTTTCACACAGTGTGGTATGCCAAAGCACAGGACCTCAAATCGCGTGAAAATGCAAAAAAAAACAAAAAAAAAGTTTGGGGTCGATTTGTGTCAAATTTTGTAGTGTTCTAGCAGCCACGTGTCTCTCCCGAGGTAAGACCTTGGCAACACTGCAATGGCTTGTGCCTGTACGTAGTGATAGAACCTCAGTGCTCCACTAGCAGCCAGACAGCAGGGTTGTGCTGTGTTGAGTTGTCCCTTTAAATCTGCCATTTTCCCCCTCCCACCCGAGGCTGAAGCCATTATTGAAATATTGTGATTGTACAGTGTTTTTGACTATACTATGAAGTGATTGTGTCTATTGAACATAGATATGTTGTTTGTAAAGCATTGGGGCCCGTTATCAGCCGTTAGGCCTAGAGGCAGGAGTCTGGTTTGTTATAGCGGGGTTTCCACTCCCCCTTCCTGTAAAATGATGTATTTTACCCTTATAGTGAAGCCATTACTTATATCTGTGAAACATATAGTGTCTGGATTAGTGAAATAACTGACCTACCATAGCAGGCATTATGTTATGCCATAGATACATGCATCAGTTGCTAAGGGAGCAGGTGCTCTCGTACGCCATACAGTAAGGAAGGGAATAACAGAGGAGGCTGGGATGGAATCATGTGTTAGTGTTTTATATTGCATATGGTTCAGTGTGAAATATACGTATAAAATAGTGCAGCGAGTGTTCACCTAGAAATATTGCATGCATTGACTGAGCGAGCGGAAAGTTACGTAATGATCAGAGACAAGAAAATACGCCACATCGACACATATATGACATTATATACGTACGTCGTGCAGCGAATGATCGTGGAGAAATCTATTGTGTGCATCCCATGTGTTAGGCAAACGTTGTGCAAGGAACAGAGAATACCCCCCCCCACACACACACACAACTCACACACTACCTAACTCATCTTCAGTTCCTTCAAGTTCCTGCCAGCAGCTCAACACCTCTGGAGCAAGTGAGTTATCCATATTTTGTTGATTTGTATATTGACCTCTTTCTACATTTCTATATTTATTTTTTTTCCACAAATAAGTATTGTTTTTTACATATACACATATGACCTCTTTCTACATTTCTATATATTTTTTTTTTTCACAAATAAGTATTGTTTTTTACATATACACATATGAGATGGAAGAAAGTTCAGCTTCAGTATCAGTACCTAGCCAAAAGACTAGTGGTCATGTCGAGTTTCTGAGAGCACTATAAAAGAGCTTATGATATTTCACGTGTATAATTTGAGTAAAAAAATAATAATAATAATAAAACCTAACGAGCGAAAATATGTAAGTATTCGTGAGGCAAGGAAATTGAGCGTTTTTATCTGGCTTGCGGGTGAGGAAGAATGTTCTATCTTTGTCGTCCATTTACTCCAAAATTATTGGACGTATCAATTTCCTGTAAGAACCATGACGAAGATCAGTGAATTCTACATATGTACAGGACATAACTATGTATTTTCTACAATGAAAAGTTGTGGTTATGTAGGCGGTTATTGTGCGCGCATGACGAAAGTGCACCGCGGCCGCGAGTACCATGTAGTTTTTTCCAATTTACTCGGAAACTATGAGGCTTATCAAAACAAAAAGGTGTCAGGAGAAGGCTTATGAAATTCTACATATGATTATGTAATAAAAACACAGGTGTGCGAAACAACTTCTGCAGTATACCTCCCTGAACAAAAATAAATATTTTTTTTTTACAAAAGTGGCTTTTAGTTTTTGGCTGTTTTCTCGAAAACTACAAATCGTATCACAGCTGGACACACCTCATTAGAAAGCCAATGAAATTCTCTATCAAAACTTATAATAACATTTTTCTGTATGATGGAAAACACTCGAACGACGATGTTGGGAAGTGAGATCAATGTTTCGAAATGTTTATTCACGGCGGCCTAATGTACTTTTATTCGTATTTTTCTGGTTTTTCTTTTGGCTTATCAGCTAGAACAGACATCGGCGAATAAGATGATATGAGTTTCAGGGCAATATTTAGAGGTTTGGGTGGCGAAAATAAGTTAAGAATACGTGCAACTTGCGTCGCACGGGCGGCGGGTGGCAGGCCCGGGCAAGTAAAATCGTGAGCCGTGAAACTAAATAAAACTTACAGTGCGCGAAAGGGTTAAAGAGAGACAGAAAATGCTTAAACATTAATACAGAATAGGGTTTTAAAATGTCATCATCATCCAGACCTCCTTTCCCACCCTAGGGCAAGGTGAGGAGTAGCAACGTCCAGACAGCCCAAGTTTGCCCAATCCAATGGGCCACACTTCCACTCACTCATCATTCAAGCCCACGGAATCCTGGCTCTATCTGATACTCCAAAAACATTCACCACATTCTATATTTTCACATAAATGTATCCGAGTCAATCCAGATGGTGTCATACTAAAAATGGGTGCCAAATCCCTGATCATGCACTTCTTCTCACAACATTCATCCAGCCAGCTTAATCTCTTGTCAGTCACCCTAGCCTCACTGACTTCCATAATTCTTTTCCTCACACACTCATCCATCATATCCCTCCACCTTCTCCTTGGCCTACCTTGCCTCCTCCCTCCTTCAAATTCGCTCAGCTATACCTTTTTCACCATTCTATTGTTATCCATTCTCTCCACATGACCAAAACATCTCAGTGCACTCTCACTTCGATTCTGGTGTCCATAGTCTTCCTCACTACACATCTTTCACGAATCACAATATTTCGTATCCTAAACACTCTCTGTATTGCACATATATTCCTCAGCAGTCTTATCTCCACTGCTCTCACTCTTGGCTTTTCATTTTCATGCCACACCATAGTCTCACACCCATATGTTTATTAAAAGCTGGCACTAACACTCCTTCATGTAAGCCTCGTGGAGCAGCAACACTCAAGCCTCTGTTTCATATTATGGCCTTCATAGCACCAGCTACCTTCCTTCCTTGTGTCACTCTCCTTTCCACTTCTTTTACACATTTCCTCCCTTTTCTATCACTGTACCCAGGTATTTGAACTCTCTCACCAATTCCAGTCTCTCTCCATTCACTGTAACATCACACTGGGAGTCACCTTCTCTCTCAGTAACCATCACTTTGCTCTTTTCTACATTTACTCTCTTAAGGTATGACGCTTACAGACATCAGCAAAATGATGCACAAAACTACCAAGTTCTTGTCCGGTATTTGCAAGTAGTACTGCATCATCAGCATACAACAAAAGTGTGTGAGTTTTGCTACGTGTTCGGAGGTCAACTTCTTGTCCTCTGAACATGAACAACTGATCTGAGGTTCCCTTTGAGACCGGGTCTAGAGCATCCAAGTAGTGGAACAGGGCATAAAAACTGGGGTCAACCAACCTTACACGTGTATTGCCTTAGAATCAACACAGTACTTAACACAATATCAACACAACACACTCTACAGGTAAAAGGCACAATAAGACAGGAGGACTCTGGTTTGGGCTGCTGGGGACTTAAGGTTCTCACAGGTGTCATCCAGGTATGGGAGGGGTCTTGTCAGGTGTGCCCTCCCGCAGGAGGCAAGGGATCACTGCCAGGGGCCAGGTCGTCCAGAGTGGGCAGCTGGGCAGCGTTGAGGGAGGCCCTTCCCTAGTGGGGCCTTGGTGGGGAGATCAGCCCTTGGGACTGGGGCCGAACGGAGCAACCAGGTGGGCTTGAATGCGCCTGCTCCTGGAGGAGGACTGCTTGCTGATGGGGCGGGGGAGGTCACGCCCCAGAGTCCTGGGGGCGCCCCTGAGTGACTGAGGGCTGCGGTCTTGCTTGGGTCAAGCTGCCGTCAAGGGCTGCCAGCAGTGTCCCTTGCTTTGGGAGTCCGACAGTGAGGGCTGTCATTGGGGCACTGGCTGCTGGGCACAGATCCCTGGACTCACCACGGGGCTTTGCCAGATCTCCTCCAGCTGCAACTCCACTGGGGAATTGCCTCTGTGGGGAGAAAGAGAAGCATGTCCTGCTTGGACTCTGGATGGGTGAGGCAAGCAAGGGACGTCCTCCGTGAGGGGCATCACAGGGGTAGCAGACGTGGGACGTACGGTGGCCGATCCCTCCCCGGCGTGGACGGTGGCCGTCACTACGGTTCCACTAACCCCTGGGACAGCAGGTGAAGGGCATACCTTCCCTGGTGCAGACAGTGGCCGTGGCCGCGGTCCTGCTCCCTGTGGAGGTGGCAGACAATGAACGGATGGTGGCCGATCCTTCCCTGGCACGGACGGTGGCCATTGCCGCAGTTCTGCCCTTCTCTGGGGTCACAGCCGAGAGATGTACGGTGGCCGATCTCTCTCCAGTGCGGATGGTGGCTTTCACCGCGGTTCTGTTCCCATCAGAAGCCGCAAGTGATTGGCGTACAGTGGCCGACCCTTCCCCGGCGCAGATGGTGGCCATCACCACGGTCCTCCAGGGGGTAGCAGCTGAGAAGCGTACGGTGGCCAACTTCTCGACGCAGATGATGGCCATCATCGCGGTGCTACCTGATTCTTGTAAGTGCTGGCCCAGCTGGAAAGTAGTCTGCCGAGGCAGCATTCTTCTGTCTGGCTCCATTGAGGGGAAGAGGAGCACAAGGTAGTGGGGGACATAGGCCTGTCTGGACTGGGCCCTTCGCATGCCCTATGCGCCTCCCTGTGGTCTCCTCCTGGGGTGGGTGTTGCAACACCCTGTCCGTGGTTCCTCCATGGGGTGGGTGTTGCACCACCCCTTCTGTGGTCTTCCGTTGGGGTGGGTATTTCACCACCGTCGTGGGGGAAAAAGTCACGTTCCCATGGCTGGAGGTGGTAGGTGTCTGAAGTTGTGGTCCAGTAGGTCGGCATGAGGTGGTGGAGGAGGGTGGTCCAGTGGTGGGTGGGCAGGTTTGGTTCCTGGTGCAATGCGTGGGTGATGTGGAGGGTGGAGGTCTGCGGTGTCTTCAGGAGGAGGCAGAGGAGTTGAGGTGTACCTCGGAGGCGGTGGTGTTTCCCTTGGGCAAGGATTCAGATCACCCGTTGGATTTTCATCTCTGGAAACACGAAGCGTGGTGAGTGGAAGGGTGTCGGTGGCGAGGAGCTTGGGCTATGTTGTGAGACAGGCGGGTGGGTTGGTTTGGGCAGTGGAGTTTTCATGTTAGGTGGTGGCGGTGTGGTGGTGGCTGAGGATGGGGAGCTGGTTTGGGGTCTGGTGTAGGACATGGGTGTGGAATGGGGAGTGGGTGAGGGTGAGGAGTTTGTAGGTGTGATGCAGCACACGTGTGAGTTAGTCATGTTGGCGGGGGAGGTGAGTGGTGGTGTGGTGTGCTGGGTGGGAGAGTGGGTATGGCGTGGCCAGTAGACAGCGTGTGAGGTGGGTGGTGAGGGAAGAGATGGTTCAGAGGTCAACTTCTTGTCCTCTGAACACGAGCGACTGATCTGAGGTTCCCTTCGAGATTGGGTCTAGAGCATGCAACTAGGGGAACAGGGCATAATAACTAGGGTCAGTCAACCTTACACGTATATTGCTTTAGAATCAACACAGTACTTAACACAATATCAACACAATACACTGTACAGGTAAAAGGCACAATAAGACAGGAGGATTCTGGTTTGGGCTGCTGGGGACTTGGGCTTCTCACAGGTGTCATCCAGGTGTGGGAGGGGTCTCGTCAGGTGTGCCCTCCCACAGGTAGCACAGGACCACTGCCAGGGGCCGGGTTGTCCGAAGTGGGCTGCTGGGCGGTGTGGAGGGAGGCCCTTCCATAGTGGGGCCTCGGTGGGGAGGTCGGCCTTCCAGACTGGGGCCGAACGGAGCGAGCAGGCGTGCTTGTTTACGCCTGCTCCTGGAGGAGGACTGCCTGCTGATGGGGCTGGGGAGGTCACTCCCCGGAGTCCTGGGGGCGCCCCTGGGTAACTGACGGCTGCAGTCTTGCTCGGATCAAGCCGCCGTCAAGGGCTGCCTGCTGCGTCCTTTCCTTTGGGAGTCTCACAGCGAGGGGCATCATCAGGGCGCTGGATGTAGGACACAGATACCCTGACTTACCATGAGGCCTTGCCAGATCTCCTCCAGCTGCAACTCCACCGGGGAACTGCCCCTATGGGGAGAGAGAGAGAAGAGTGTCCTGCTCGGCCTCTGGATGGGTGAGGCAAGCAAGGGACATCCTCCGTGAGGGGCGTCACAGGGGTAGCAGATGAGGGACGTACTGTGACCAATCCCTCCCCGGTGCAGACAGTGGCCGTCGCCGTCCCACTAACCATTGGGACAGCACGTGAAGGGCATACAGTGGCTGACCCTTCCCTGGCACGGATGATGGCTGTTGCCACGGTCCTGCTCCCTGTGGAGGTGGCAGATGAAGGATGGATGGTGGCCGATCCTTCCCCAGTGCAGACGGTGCCCGCCGCCGTGGTTCTGCCCTTCTCTGGGGTCACAGTTGACAGACATATGGTGGCCGATCTCTCCCCGGTGCGGATAGTGGCCGTCACCGCGGTGCTGTTCCCAGCAGAGGCTGCAGGTGAAGGGCGTACAGTGGCCGACCCTTCCCCAGCTCAGACAGTGGCCATCGCTGCGGTCTTGCAGGGGGTAGTAGCTGAGAAGCGTACAGTGGCCGACTTCTCCCTGACGTGGACGGTGGCTGTTGTCACAGTGCTACCTGGGACTGTGTGAATACAAGTCCCACCCCGATCCTGGCGAGTGCTGGCCCGGCTGGAGAGTAGTCTGCCGGGGCGGCTTTCTTCCGTCTGGTTCCACTGAGGGGAAGAGGGGTGTAAGGTAGTGGGGGGCATAGGCCTGTCTGGACTGGGCCCCTTGCGCACCCTATGCACCTCACTGTGGTCTCCCCCTGGGGTGGGTGTTGCGCCACCCCTTCCATGGTCTCCCGTTGGGGTGGGTATTTCACCACCCCTGGGGGGGGGGGAAAGTCGTGTCCCCGTGACTGGATGTGGTAGGTGTCCGAGGTGGCGGAGGAGGATGG